>CAIGRT010185466.1:0-15254 GCA_903798405.1 Fraxinus platypoda
ATCATGAACAATCAAATAAACAATCGCGGTCAGTACATGCTTGGTGACTGGTGGCAAGAAGAATAATAGCCTCAGTTAACAAAGCAAGAATAACATGGATGACTAGTTGATCTTGATATTTCAAAAAGTAATTAAGATTGGGAGAGACAACACAGTAGTTTTGTATTTAAATGAATTTATCATTTAATGTCATGTAATTACCACATAAATTGACCCTGGGGATGAATAGCATTACTCTATTATTTAGCACCACTAATGTTTAACTCACTTGTGTCATTAAATTATAGGTTCAATTAAATACAAGAGTTTATAACTAATTTATTATGACCTATCACATACACCTATATTGGTGCTAAATAGCATCATTATTTTCAATATGTCCTATCTATCGTTTAATTTTTCCACACATCCCCTCAGCCAATCTCACTAACAAAACCTTAAATCCTATTCGTACTTATATTTGTTCTTTGTACGAAAATAATTTACAATATTGATATACATACATTTTAGTTGACATTCTATTTTACATTGTACTATGTGGCACATAATTTTACCATTGATTTCTTTAACACTTAAAACAATCAATGATCTAAAATGAACTTACCGAAAGAGTAATATTATTCCATATACAGTTTTCCTGACAGCTTTGTTGACATTATGTAATATGACACACATTTTTGCTATTGATTTGAATAACACTTAAAACAATCAATGATCTCGATTTTGCCACATATTCAATTTTCATCCAAGGTGTAGGGAAATGATGTACGAGTAGCATAATTGAATAATTTATGTTTTTGTTGGTGAATTATGCTACTTGTACATAAAAATGTTACATATGAGATTGCATAAAATGATATGAAGGAAAAAGATTAGATGAAAAAGTTGACTGTATATTAAACTGACAAATGATATTATGTAATCAATTATGTAAACTTTTTATGTACATGTAGCAAGATCATTGGTTGGAATCTTCATAAATGTTGTTTTTTTATGGTTGAGGGAATCAGTAATTTTATTTTATTTTTGAGAAAATTGCAGCAGCGATCCCTAACTTTTTCAATTTTTGTAGATTTTACTCTAACTTTCATTTTGTGCCAGCAAATGTCTCTAACCTTTCAAAAATATGCAGTTGGAGTTCAAATGGATGAAATTAACAGTTAGTTGACCAAAAAAGTCAAAATTTGATTAATTTTGACCTAATTAAAAGGGACAAAATGGTAAGTTTACAATTATCAAATTAAATAAAATAAATAAAAAATCAGAGGAAAAAATGGTTTATTCTTCACCCTCAGCCTATCCCCTACAGCTGAAAATCAGCCACCAACACCGGCCGGCACCACCACATGTTATATTTTTCCCCAACACCACCCACCCTCAAACCCCACACAAAACTAAATCGTCGCCACGAAATCCACAGTCGCCACCACTTCCGCTACCATCTTCTCCACTACCAAATGAAACCCAAATAAAAAATCAAAATCAACGAATCTGCAGAAATTAGCCTCTCCATAGCCGGCACCACCACCCAAACCGTCGGATCTACACGTAACTGGATAGCCCACATTCCCCTCTACACATCCCACCTAATTACTGAAATCAAATTGGAAGAATCTCTGTGTGGAGTGTTGCCTCAGATTCGTTCTTGCCGCCGCAGTCTACCACATCAAGCTTTATATTGAGGAATGGAGGGAGTAGGGGCTAGGTTCAGGCGGTCCTCATTTAGGTACGGCACCGCCAGTGCCACCATCTTCACGAGGCCAGTCCATAAGTGGAAGAAAAAGTGGATTAATGTGCCGTCCTCCAATTCCAACCAAACAGCATCGTTAATGGCAATGATGGCTCCTCTGACCTCTTGCTCTACAAGTGGACCTCGATTACACACAGCCAAGAGAAAGACAATAATGACACTAACAGCAGCGATAATAATAATGACAATGATGAATTTGATTTCTAGGTTTGATAGAGATGAATTTGATTTTTTGTTTCATAATTGTGGGTAGTGGTGAGTGGGAGTTGTGGTGGCGGTGTGGGTCGAAGGTGGCGGTGGAGACGACGGCGATTTCTGGTAGGTCTCGTAGGAAAAGAATAGACCTCATCAGATTTTGATTTGGGGGAATGGGTGAGGTGGAGTGGGGTTATATATTTATTTTTATTTTTTGGATTTTTTAATTTAATTTTAAAAAATTATTTAATATGATGAAAATGCAAAGTACCATTTTGCCCCTTTTAATTATGTCAAAATTAATCAAATATTGACTTACTTGGTCAACTAACGGTCAAATTACATTCATTTGAACTCTAGTTGCATTATGAAAGATTAGAGACATTCGTTGGCACAAATTGAAGGTTAAGGTAAAGTTTACAAAAATTGGAAAGGTTAGCGACCGCTACTGCAATTTTCCCCCTTTTTTATTTTTATTTTTTGTGAGAATAATAAACCCTACATTTTAAACATTAATGCTTTGTAGTTTGTACCATGGATGAAATTAATGTAACCTTTTTTGTTGTATTTTTCATAAATGGCGTGTTTTTAATGTTTTGGAATCTTGTTTTATGTTTTCATTAGTGTATTTTTGAACAATATTTACGAGTGCTTCAACAATATAATCTTATAGGATCCGAAGAAATTTGTTTTGACTATGTTGATAGACATTCACAATACCTTCATGAAATGGATTCAGGTTAGGAGAGACTAGACAAGCAAAGTGAAGGACCTTTGTTGTCCTGAGATTTAGAACATAATTGGCCAAAAGCACTGCAATGGCACATGATTGTGAGGTGGAATGGAATGGAGGACCTTAGTATTCATTTCTTATCCATTTGGAGACTTTGTAATGGATTTACCAATGACAAATTGTGATTGTAGGAGGTGGGAGTTGTTAGGCATTCCATTACAACATATCTTCTACAGAATTTCTTTGAATGCTAATGCCCAATGTAGGTTCCCACCTACAATATTTGTAGCATTCTTTAATTGTAATGTACATTTTAATAGCATTTTCTTGTCGTTATCATTTTGGTAGTAATAACATTATGTACTTTTTACATTTTAATATCATTTTGATTTGTCATGTCTCCTTTGATATATCTTAATTTGAATTGTACAATAGAAGTTGCATTATTTTCATACATGATATTCCGTTGAAAAATAAAATTTATTGCTTTTTTTGAAAATCTCGTGTACAATTTATAACGTGAAAATAAAATCATATAGTTATATTGAGAATAAATATCATGTACGTCATGAACATTCATTACATAAAAAATATACTTAGTTAAAACCTTATTAAAGAAAATCCTATGGAAAAAAAAATTCGCAACGGTGAAAAAAGAGTAAATTGTTTCCTGAATATGCTAAAAAAGTTACTTCATTAAAAAACTTATCTAGAAACCTCAATGAGACAAAATCTTGAAAAAAAAAAAAAAACCCATATTTAATCTCTCTCGTGATATCGTCGCTTGAACTTTATACTTCAAGCATATTAAATTATTCAAGAATTTATGAATAGTATTAATAGGCATGTCACATAAGTTGGTTATAATCACATTTACCAAACGCACCTCAAATTTTATACATTGTCAAACTAAAAAGATATAGACTTGTAATTGTATATATCATATGATCTATTTATATAAGTATTTGTGAAAATCATTATGTTAAAAATCGTGCATTATATATTACAATTTTCTTTTTCTAATTTTCTTTTTGCATAAGTATACACATTTAGATTTTCGTACTATAAGTGCAGAAACTTTAGATTTTTATTGTAAGTTCAATTTTTGCATGTATTGGATCTTTTTGTTTGGACAAATATTTATACAATAGTATTCTTCGACAGATTTTCTTCAATATTCTTGTTATAGTTCATAATACGAAGTGCTACAAAAAATTATTGTTAACATTTTTTTCTTTTTGATTTTGTTTCTTTCCTCACCACGATGTAAATTATTAATATATTTCAATTTTTAATACTTCAGGTACCTGGACTTCTTTCGAAGTTTTACAATTTGTCAAGTCTATAAACTCACCAAAAGTATATACCTTTTCAGTAGAACCATCTTTGTTGTTTACTTCATTTTCATTTGAAAATTTTTGTGTTAAAATCGAATATCATCACACTTCAGGTGTGACATTGACTTGTCAAATATAACGTTAACAAGTTGTTATCTCACAACGTAAATTTAAGCTGAAGCACTGAAGATAGTGTGAGATATGATAATTGTTTTGATCAATAAATGCATCTAATAAATTATCTTTTGAACTTCTAATTCGAATTATTTTGAGCGATGATATAGATATATAATATAATAATACATTATGTTTATTATTTTCAGCTTCTTGATTCCTCCCACTAATACTGAAAAAAATGTTCAATCAAAATGTCATTTAACAAATTGTATTATTAAATATCACATGTTTAAATTTTAAGATATTTTATAAGAGTTCAAACTGAACATGTATTATCAACATTCTTTAATTCACATATTAGTGTATCGTAGTTAAACGATTGTATATATATTGGTATTTGATCATAAGCCGATCATAATACGAAGAACTTTGATGTGGCATGATACATACAAGTGATGTTGCATATAAAAATAGCACAGAAATATAAAGTACTTTATTTTTAATAGTAATGATTTAGAAGTTAATTGGATACGTGTAACAAACAATAGTTGTAACGACCCGGCCTCTCACCGGAACCGTTACAAAAAAAACGCGTTCACCGGAGTCGTTATCTTACGTACTGTCCGCTCTGGGGCGGACTTCTGCCCACTTATCCCCCCACGACTTTCTGACGCGTCCCCCCGGCTTTGAACCCCCAGACCTCCATATGGGAGACTTAAGTTGCGCGTTTTTTTTTTGTAACGACCCGGCCTCTCACTGGAGCCGTTATCTAACGTACTGTCCGCTCTGGGGTGGGCTTCTGCTCACTTATCCCCTCACGGTTTTTATGACGCGTCCCACAGGATTCGAACCCAAGACCTCCATCATATGTGAGACTTAAGTTGAATCCTGGTACCAATCGGACAGTACGTAAGATAACGGCTCCGATGAAAGGTCGGGTCGTTACAATAGTGCTAAATCATTTTTCACCATCCCAACTATGATTCATTAGAAGATTGAAATTTATGTTCACTAGCATTAATAAGAAAAAAAATAAAAAATATCTAGAGATGATCGACATCAATTTAGATGAAGATTGAGACTCACTGTAACACTTTATTGTTCCATTGTCTTGTTTCTTTTGTCTAGTCCTTGAATCATGCATCAGTTATTTGATGTAGGATGTGCAAATTTCCAATCTCTTCTAACTCTTTTCTTTTGTATTTTATATGTCAGGACAGAATGATAGAAACAATAATGAACAGTGTGTAGCATATGTAGATGTGTTTAAAGTTCCTTTTCCAGAGAAGTAGGTTAAGTTTTGTTAGTTAAAAAAAAAAAAAACTTTGAAAAATCATGTTTCACAAAGTAACTAACAAAAATGCAGGCAAATGTGTTTATATATATTCAAGCTCCGTCGTTGATCTACGAGAAAGGTAAGCAGGTCCATTACCGGCGGACTTCGACAAATTCTTTTAAATTAATTAGGGCGAACTTGAAGCAATTACAATCTCTCACTATTGCACGACACTTAAAAAAAAAAAAAAAAAAAAAATTCAAACTAACCACATATTTATCTTTTATTTGTTCGTGGTGGAAGATATTATTTTTTAAAATATATTGGATTGAGTAAACGACCATTTTATATTGAAACACGTTTTTGTTTGAAAACTATTTGATATTAAGCCCTTGTTTGGTAAAAAATAAAATTTTAATTTAAGTCAAAGTCAACGACTGATTTTAATCATATATTTTATGAGATTCACAACTTTTCAACTACACATTTCATTATTTTTTATCAAAATTTACTTAAAATCTGATTTTAATCCAAACAGGAGCTAAAATATTATAATTTTCAGTTTTTCACACTAATAACAGATATGAGACACTTGTCCTTCGAATCAGCACAGATAACATCGTACTTAAAAGAATCTCATTCCCTCTGGTTTTGTCCCGTAAGAACTAGAGTTGTAATCACGTTTTTGGTTCTCAAATCATGGAATTGTGGGAAAAGGAACCGGAGGATAATATATAGCTAATAATCAAAGAAATTTGTCCCTACCACAATTTTATTTTTTTTGCAAATTCCCCAAATTTCGCCAAGTCATCAATCTAATAACTAAAATAGAAAAACCCTCTTAATCATATTTATACACTTTTGCTATGTCCAATACATTTTCAATTCAATTCAATTAGAGGGAGAGGGAGAGGGAGGTGGGGATGACGATATTGTACGCGCTTGTGGCGCGTGGATCGGTTGTTCTGGCGGAGTACAGCTCCACGACGACGACGGCTAACGCGATCGCTAGGCAAATCCTTGAAAAGATCCCGGGGACCAACGACACCAATGTTTCGTACTCTCAGGATCGGTATATTTTCCATGTCAAACGTACCGATGGACTCACCGTACTTTGCATGGCCGATGATACTGCCGGACGTATGTATACTTTATTTTCGCATTTTTTTTGGGTGAAAGATCATTTTTTACTTGAGTATTGAATGATTTGGGAATGTGATTTCTGTATGAGATTTTTTTTTTTGCAATTGGAGTTTTGATTTCGAGATAGAACGAGTTGAATTTGGATTGTGAATTATTATCGTACAAGATTGTTGCTTTTGTCGTATTAAAGGTTGAAAAAATTGTTTGCTACACTAAAATTCCCCACCACATCACGCAATAAAATATTCTACGTACAAACCAAAGTTACTTTAAATTTTAACCCCACGTTCTCCAAAAAAAAAATACTATTCATTACTCTATTTTTCTCCCAATAATGGGAGACAAACACGCCCTTAACTTTAAACATAAAATGTAGAAGTGATTTTCTGATTTTAAATTGAGATTTCGTTATGGATCTCTAATGGAGCCTGTTTTGTTCATAATGTTGCTTTATGCTTATGTTATATGGAAATGATTTTTAGGTTTGCTTACATGATCCTTGCATAAGATGAAATTAAATTGGAAAGTCTTAGCTTTAGTTAAGTAAATATCTATTCATCTTGTAACTTTATTCAGTTTAGTTATGTAAGTATTTAATAATCTTGCAAAGTTTTGCCATAGTGTTAATATCAATGTTTTGTATGATAAAATCAATTTATTATAGAAAATTAAAAAAAAAAAAAAAATCAGATCTCAAAATTCTAATTTGAGATCATCTCAATATTTTGGGCGACTTTGGTATATAAGAAACCATAATAATTAGAAACACTGAGCTGTAAACGTTTTGATTGGGAACTCCTAATTTGAAACTAGCAACTTATTTGAACTTTGTAATTTGTACATAGACAAAACATCAGAGGCACCCCTCACGCTTCAAAAATGTTGCTAACCTCCTTTATTCCTAATTTTGAATGTCATATACGCCCCCGGCGAATTTTAAGACTAATTAGTATTTAAGTATAAATTTTAATACCTAAATTGGCCTAGAGAACAATATATTAAACTTCATACCATCTATGCATTAATTTGGTCCTTTCATAAAAACATCTTAGCCTATTATTAAAGTTAGTTACACTAGTTTGTAAACTTTACAATCCATTTCATTAAACTTAACAATGCATATTGTTGGGTTTTTTGATACCCAATAATTCGGGCTATGATGTTAAACCGTGTTTTGTATTTTGGATTGCTTCATAAGCCTTCGGCCGATGATTGAAGTAAAATGTCGACACCATAATGGACGAACCATTCCGACAACCTAAGTGGGGCATTTGAAGTAGCCTAATTTAGTAGTGTTGCTCATGGTCCGGCACATTACCTTGGACGGCTTTAAGGTTGAAAGCCCACTTGTTGTTATCTATTGGGCCTCTTGTGTTTGACCTAAAAGCCCATTATTGTGACATATTTAAGTGGCTTATTTTCTGGAGTCTTGGGGGTGTGGAAGAAGTGAGAGAGAGCCGTTCTTGAGAAAGAGGAGAGAAACCGACTCTTGCTTTGTGCTTCTTGGTGGCTCTTTCTCCTTCCCTCTCTCTTTGCCTTGCTGGCTGAAAATAGGGCCTTCTTCTTCTTCACACCGAGTCCTTTGTGGGCTGATTCTTGTTGAAGCAACCGGCTGTGGGAAGTGTCGGTTTGGTGGTTGTGGTTTGGAGCTTTGGTTGTGCATTGTGGTGTCGATTGATGGTGAACCTGAGCCCGGAATTGGGGTGATTGGAGCCCCAAAATCCTACACATATATTTCTTGATTCGTTCACTTTACCAATGAAATTATTTGTTGATTTAAGTTAATAATCCCATTGCATTGGTAATGAAGGGACACATTTTTGGATACCACTGCAATTGAATTATTCACTTAAATTAACAAATAATTTTATTGGTAAATTGGGATGGTAATGTAGCAAGGGAAGACGGCCATCCCCATCCCAATCTTGTTGGGTATATTTGAGAGGCAAGGATAGGCGATGCTAGGCTATGCTGGGCTTGACGTGGATTAAAAGATTTTTATTTAGAGTCCCGTTTAATTAATTGTTTATTTTTTAAATACGATTTAAAATTGTAAAACATAAAACTAAAATTTAAAAAAAAAAATGGACGTGTTTGAGAAATTTGAGGTGTTCCTTGTCCCCGTTTTGTTTACCATTCGGGGCAGGGCAATACGGGGGAGGGTCGGGGTGGAGAATTTTGTCACCCCTACTGATAAAGTGAAATAATGAAGAAATATATGCATTGTTAAACTTAGCCCCTGTTTGGGCTTCATTAATTCCAAAATATTTTTTTCTCTTCTTTTTAACCACACTTGTTTTAATAAAATAATATCACATGTAAGCTCAAAAATTTTCATTCTTTTTTAATCACACATTTTTCAAAAAAATTACTATTACAAAATGCATTTTTTCCCAAAATCTAATTATAATGGAGCTCAAGCATGGGCTTAATGAAATGTATAGTAAGATGTACTAATTAGTGTAACTAGTTTTAATAATAGGCTTTGATATTAAGGCCAAATTAATGCATATATGTTTTGTAGTTTTATATATTGTTAAGGGAAATTTTGGTTTTAGCAATTTATATTTAATCACTAATTATTATTAAAGGTGGTCAAGGGTTGAATATGATACTCAAAATTAGAAATATGGAAGGTTAGTGATATTTTTGAAAATTGAGAGGTGTCTCTAATAATGTCAGGAAGGTGAGGGGTATTTTTGATATTGTCTCTTGTACATAAATAGCATTGGGAAAATTCAAACATAAATGTCCCAAAAATTCTGCACTTCTACAGATGCTCAAACTGTCCGATTGAATGAATGCTATATGATGACATGTGGTAGAGCTAGAATGAGAAGAGTGCAACTGAGAAAGGTTTAATATTCTGATAAAGGAAAATCCAAATTTATGGATAGAGTTTGCTTGTGGCATTTTGAGTTTTCTAGAAGTTACGGCTTGTGCCATCCAATTTTAGATTCGGTTTTGCAATTGATTTTTGACATTTTATGCAAGTTTAAGTTTGATGCATTTTGTGTTATACTATCATATTAGAGTTTGTCATAATTCTGACAAATTCACTTTCTGCAGCCTTCCTGTGTATTACGAGCTGACTTTGCCTATTTTTATTATATTTGCAGGGAGAATTCCTTTTACATTTCTGGAAGAAATTCACCAAAGATTTGTGAGGACATATGGCAGAGCTGTGTTGTCTGCCCAAGCGTATGCCATGAATGATGAATTTTCAAGGGTATTGAGTCAACAAATGGAGTATTTCTCAAATGATCCAAATGCTGACAGAATAAACCGTATAAGAGGTGAAATGGGTCAGGTGATATTCGACTTATCTTACAAATTTTCTGTTCATGGTTCTGCTGAGCTGTCAGTCAATTCCTTTTTACTTGTCTAGTTTTAGATCAACTTTTTGATTTCCAGAGTGTTGTCATGATTCCAAATTGAAATACTTTTCCAGAGTCTTTGTTTTAGTACCTTCTGGTGGTTCAATACAATGTACTGTAGGATACATTTGCAGCAAACATATTTGCTATGATGGCAGAAATGTGATTGAGAAAATCCTCTGATAAATGCTTTCTCTATAATCTATATGCATATTATGTGCTCTTTTGCAGGGTTATTTGGGGTTGACGAAAACTTTTTGAAATTCAATTTTTTATGGGCGACGTTACAGGTGCGCAATGTCATGATAGAGAATATTGATAAAGTTTTGGACAGAGGTGATCGATTAGAGTTGTTGGTTGATAAAACGTCCACTATGCAAGGCAACACTTTCCGCTTTAGGAAGCAGGCTCGACGTTTTAGAAGCACTGTATGGTGGAGAAATGTTAAGCTAATGTAAGTTGCTATCAATTTTGACAACTTGGAGATTTAAACGTTAACATTCAACTATGTCCATTATCTACTTGGAGTTGATGAATGAATGTTTATTGCATATCTTCTAGGTTTGTAAGCTTAATGAAAGAGAATTCAGGTTTGAATGACGAGTGATGGCATACCCCATATGAAACGAATATATTTGCTCCAGTGAGCTTGTGATGTTGGGGACCTAAGTAACTTTTATGTTGCTGTAATTTTAACTTAATTTCCAACTTCAACCTATCAAAAACCACTATTTATTTTACAACTTATTAATAAATAAGTACACATTTTCAGCTTAGCCAAAATGGTCTTAGTTATGTGAGCTCCAACTTTCTGTTAATGTTGGGAAATAATCATGGAGTATTTGGAAATCCATTTCCTCCTAGTAAGTTGAAATGTTCAGTTGATTCACCTGATACATTATACATGCTAGCATAATTCAGTTGATTATTTCCTCAATTGCGTCTCCTGCCTTGCTAAAAAATGTTATTTGATCGTCTGCAGGGTTGCATTGATATTCCTACTCCTGGTTATAGTGTACGTTGTTTTGGCTTTTGTTTGTCATGGGCTTACTCTTCCAACTTGTCTGAAGTGAGGATCAACATCAAGTGGGATCTCCTTGCCTTTTCCGGTACTCTTTATTTGTCGAGTACTTGTGCAATTCATCTACCTTAGATCTTCACGAGGGATGCTTTTTCTTGTCTTCAAGAAACCTTGGAATTGTGTGCAACTTTTTTAGTGAAAAGTTGAGCTTGTTCTTTTATGTTTTTCGATTTCCTTGTTTGAGAAGTTATGGTGCCTGAATTGTTCTCAGGGCATCTTATGTCTATCGAGATATTTTGGCACCGGGGAATTGAACAATTCTGTAATCAAATAGTGAAACTATTGTAATTGTCTCCCTATTTATTTGTGAAATAATTATGTTTTTAATGTCTCTTTCTTTTAATGTGAAATATATATATAATTGTGTGAAATAAGTGTGTGTGTGTGTGTGTTGGTGATTGTTGCCATCGTCTTTACATTGAGATCACTCTTTATCTTTGAGAAAGCGAATCTAAGGATCATTACAGGGTTTTTGAGTAAATGCTTTTAAGTTCAAGAATTTTTTTTTTTGAATAGTTTGTATCTTAGTATTGAATAAGTCATTTATTTTTAGTTTTTACAAAATAAATACTTTTTTATTTTAAAATTACTAATTTGATATGAGTAAACCCTTGGTTGAACTTGCTCTTAGAAGGGTCCAGGGACTAACAGGCTTAAGGTTTGTTTGGCCTGGCTTTTAATAAGAAGTCAAAATCAGGTTTGCTTTTGGATCCGTTTGACTAATTTTATAAAATTGTTTTTTTTTTTAATTAGAACATTTTTTAGAGGATGTCAAATATGACTTTCTCTTAAGCGCTTTTAAAAATTAGTTTTCAAACAAAAATTAAGGTAGCATCTTTCAATAGTTATTTTACAAAAATCATGCCAAACGGGCCCTTAGCTTGGTTTAAGGGAATTAATGCATGCGTGATGGTGTAATTAAAGAATAATGATATCTAGCACTAATTAAAGAATAATGTTATCTAACACCAGCTTAAGAGTGTGATGTGATAAGCTCAATGAGAAGTACAATGAAGTGAATCTTTTAATTGTACCTCTTATTTAATGTCACATTAGCGTCACATATATGGGTGTTAGCATCCACCATCAGGGGGTGAACCAAAGTAAAAAATCCAACTGTTTAGAACATTAATTTCCCTGTTTGCCCTCAGTTTTGTCATTGAAAATTCCTTATATTATGGGTGAAACTGTAAAGGTAAAGGTACATATCATAACATTAAAAAATAATTCTTTTTGTCTGGATGATTTAATCACGAAGTAAATGCGGGCAATACTCACTGTTGCAGAAAATAAATTTTAATGAACTAAAGGCAATCAAACAAATGCTAAAATCTCGTGGTTTTTTTTATTAGACTAATCGTGTGGTCAACTCGTATGCTGAATTTCGAGCCCTCATCGAATCGTGACCTATCAGCTCATCTAACTGGACTTAACATCTCAAATCCATCCGGAAACGTGAAGAGGAGGAACTCTGCTAAGTTCTTAAAGGGTGGCAACGAAAAATTAATTAGGGATAAGATCACAATTTTCATGAAAGGTTAGCGACAAGTTGCAATTTTCCCTTTCCTTTTTGAACTTGGCGCACATGGCTTGAGATACGGGTCAACCCACACGAGTGACTCAATTGCCAACGAAGATAAATGGAAAATCAATAATAGTGGGAGATACTGCACTTCTACAGGCTGTAATTCGCACGTGAAGACAAATTTTGACGAAAATGGAGGAGAGAGAGAACAGGAAACCTTGTGATTTAACCAACATAACTTAAATTTGACGACATTCCTTTGCTTTACCCTCTCATCTTCCACCCCGCCTAAAGGCCTGCAATCAAACAGCTTATTTTATTGGCCGTGACCCACCTACCCATCAAAATCCCACATTGAGTTGTACCCTTTTTAAAAATTTATTGCAACTTCTGCTTCTGTCGTTTACAATTTGTATAAATCTAGGTGAAAAGTTCCTGTCGGATCAAGAAAACTCAGATCTTAATCGTAATTTTGTGAATAAGATCGGATTTTGGCATCTGGGTTTTTCTTGAATCTGTGATGGGGTGGAGATATAAGACTGGTCTCATGTTAATTGCTGCTGTTGTCATCATTTGGGTCTCCTCTGCGGAAGTTACTCAGGTCAGAATTTTTTTTTCCCCGTGTTTTTATTCAAGTTTTAAGGGTTAAAATTTACATTTCTTTGTTTTCATGGTAATTTTTTGTTGTTAGATATCTGTGTGGATGTCTTGATTTGTGGAAACGGATTTCATGTCCATATTTAAATTAATTATTTGTGAGTAATATATTTTCAATGTGCTTGAAGTGTTGTATATTGGATGGGTTGAGATTGTTGCCTTTTTCTTCTTGTCTTCCCTGTTATGTTTGATTTTTTTTTTTTTAATCGAAGCCCACGTGCTATAATTGCCGGAGTGGGCGCAGGATTTTTTTTTTTTTACTGAAAAATGTTTAAAGTTATAAATGATGTATTATTATGTTTTCAGAAATGTACCTGGTTTTCTGGTTGCTCACCTAGGATTTAATGGAGTTTAGCTTTAAGAAAAAAGGATAGCAAATAATATAACTCATTTAACTGTTGAGGTTTCTGCACAGAGTGACTGTACAAATCTTATTAGGTGGTGGAACTTACTTGAAACATGGTTTATATTTTAATGTCTATTTCCAATTCCAGATAATCTTCGTTCTTTACATTCATTTGATCGATGCTGCTGATGCCAGGAATTCAAAGTACCTTATTCTACAATGACCAAAAATAATTTATTACCAGGCATTCTTTGGGGGGGGGGGCTTTTTTTCTTTTGTTGATGGGCAATCAAGAGAATAGCACTCTCTAGAACACTCTTGATAGGAGGACTATGTAAATCAAGATTGGTAGACTATAGGGGTGAACAGAAAAACTATCAATTCATCAAACCGAACTCGAACTGCGATTTTGAAACTGTTGGTTTGGGTTCAAATTGGTTTAGGTTTTGACCATTTCAAAACCAAACCAAACGGTTTGAAAGGTTTGTTTAGGTTTTGACAGATAAAAATCGTTTTATACCAAACCGAATCTTTCACCCAATTTTCTAACAAAATTTACTTGTTTTACCCAAGATATGTAATTTATTAGATCAACTTATACTTCAACAACTTATTTGCTAGTCGGTTTTATCCTCACGTTATTATGAACAAAAAAATATCTATATTTCTCTCACTTTTAACTTATTTTTCTTTTGATGAGAACTTTGTGTCAATATTAGGTACCTTCCTATGTACGAGTTAACAAAAAGATACATTTATCACCTCCTCTAACGCATTTTTTTTATTCAGGATATTTTCACAGACTATAAGCAACCTTTTGCAGTGACATATCTTGGAGCTTCTTTGATGGTGATTTATCTCCCAGTAGCATTTATTAAGGATTGGATACATAATTTCCTGAAGAGACGTACTGGCAAAAGTGGTCAAGGCATAGACGGTGATTCGTGTTCTAGAATTGGCTCTCCTTTAAAGTACATCGCGGGACAGAAAATCTTTGAGATGGAAATTCAGGGATCCCTGAATAGGAAAGACAGTGAAATAGACCTTTCTGTGCAGGAAGAGGGAAGGCCATTAGTTTTTAAACATGTGGATGATACTAGAAATATTAGACAAGAAAAAGAGGTCACAACCAAAGAAATTGCTACTTATGGATTTTATCTTGCTCCCCTTTGGTTTATTACAGAGGTATATATCCCGTCATTGTATTTCCTTTAAATGTGTGCCTAAATTCAAAATATTTTGTTAAATGTCTGACAACTAATGTTTCTGATTGAACCTATCTCTTGACCAATTTTAATTTTAATTTTGGGAAAATTATGTTAGAAAGGAAGAAATTTCAGAATTGATTCACTTTTTAAATGCCCTTGTGCAATCTTTCGATGTATTTTTATGGTACTTTCTTTCTGGAAATATTTGAATTTGTTCATATCCTTCTCTGTTGCAGTATTTATCAAATGCTGCACTTGCTCGTACAAGTGTTGCAAGTACTACAGTTTTGTCTTCTACATCAGGGTTGTTCACTCTTTTTATTGGTGCATTTTTGGGCCAAGATTCCTTAAATATGGCAAAGGTAGTTGCTGTTTTTGTAAGCATGACTGGGGTTGCCATGACAACCTTAGGTAAAACTTGGGCCACCGATGACTCACAACTAAATTCTTCTACGTAAGTCTCTACTTCATTTAGTATGCATGTAAATGTCATTGTTATATCCATGCAC
>CAIGRT010185469.1:0-10207 GCA_903798405.1 Fraxinus platypoda
TGACTTTTGCTTTTACTTTTACTTCATGTAGAATAACTTTTGAAATAAGTTATCTTAATTTTTGTTTGAAAACTAATTTTTAAAAGTATTTTATATTTCAAAAGTACTTTTAGAGGAAATTATAATGGACTAACTTCTTCTAAAAACTCTTCGGGAAAATCACCCAAAAGCCTACATTTTAAGTATACATTTCAAATATCAAATCCGAAAACTTTTCTTTTCATAAATCAGGGGTTAATTCATCTTTTATTAATAATAATATTATAAAATGAAAATTTAATCAAAATATTCAACCCCAAATATTATTTCTAACCCTATCTTCTCTCTCTCTCGAAGCTCACTGGCTCCCCAGCTCACGAGTTCCCTGTCGGTAAGCCAGCCGAGGCCACTGAGCTCCTGGCTTCAAAGGATCCGACCTCCGCCCTTAGCTCAGATTATCAATCGCCCGCCGCCTCTGGCCCAGGTCCTGGCTTCCGGTATTGACCCACCCCAAAATGATGGGTTAGCCGGAGGTCAACGGGCCGTGCAACCATTCTCACCGCTTCCGCTGCTTTCGACTGTGCACGCATCAGCTAATCATTCTGACTCGGTCTCTTCTTACAAAGGCATACCGAATACAACCAGCAAGTACAGAGAGGTATTCTTGAAGTGAGAATTTGTCAATTAATATCATATTGATAATGTTTTGTTCTAAGATTTGTCATAAAATGTGCACGATAAGAGAGTGAATTGGCATTCAACTCCATTCGAGGTGAGATTGGAGAAAGCTCTTGACCGAGGTGCTGCAGAAGCCTAATATACCCAATTGCATTCTACTGAAGAAAGGTGAATTGAGATTTCTGTTATAGTTTGTGAATTTTTTGTGATTTTTATGCATTTGTTTGTTGTACTTGCTCATACTTTTTTTATTGTTTGTGAATTTTGATATGGTTTATATGCAATTGTTTTTTTATTGTAATAATTTAATCAAACTCTGTTTTAATTGTCGATGGAATTGATTGATTACTTATTTATGTTATTGCTCTCAAGAAATTACTATTCCTATGTCATCTTTGAAGTAGAACTCCTTGCTATAATCTAAGAAACAAATCTTTGAAGGTGGTAGTGGTGGTGCATAGAAGAGTTTTAGTTAAACATGAGTTCGGAATTCATTGCCATGAATTTGAGTTGAAGGAGGTAGTGATGATTCATTGTTATGTGTTTATTGTGACTGGTTGTGACCAATTCTGTGTTAATTGTGATTGGTTGTGACCAAATTTGTGTTGATTGTGACTTGAGATTGACCTAATCACAGACAATCACACTGACCACAAATTTGGTCACAATTAGTCACATTGAATACAAACTTGGTCACAATTAGTCACGGATGACATGTGTCGGCTAATGGGGGTGGTGGTAGGTAGATCCATGGAAGGTGGGGGTGTGATTTCCAATTTTAAATTTTCTGAAAATTTTTAAGTTGTCGGAGCGGCTGCTGGAGTGATCGCCGGAACGGTCGCTCGGAGCGACCGCCGGAGCCGATGGCTGTCTCCGGTGGAGAGGTGGAGGGAAGATGGTGTAGTGGGGTGATAGGATGGGGAAAGTGAGGTGGCATTGGTAGAAATAATTAATGTATATTATATTGTATTTTAATATTTAATAAATTTATTTACCACCTGATTTTTGAAATATTTTTAATGAGTTTGTTATTTATGAAACGTGATCTTTAAAACTAGGAGTTATGTATTTTTTCCAAACTCTTCTAACTATCAGAAGCACTTTCATAAAATTAGTCAAATAGGTCCGAAAGTAACTTTTTGGTCTCAAAATCACCTTTTGATTGTTTAGAAAACACGCCNTTAAAACTAGGAGTTATGTATTTTTTCCAAACTCTTCTAACTATCAGAAGCACTTTCATAAAATTAGTCAAATAGGTCCGAAAGTAACTTTTTGGTCTCAAAATCACCTTTTGATTGTTTAGAAAACACGCCGGAGAGGCGCCCTAACAATTCAATTATTTTATTTCTATTGTTGTTGGTCTAATCCTAGTTTCTTTCTAGAGGTAATTAATCTTTTACCAAAAATTCATACTTAAATACCGAAAGGAAAAAATAGAAATTAAAAGTCTAAATCTTGTGGGAGGACGGGACCAACTAATATTTCGGAGTCGCCTATTGACTCGACTCATAAAAGTTCGACATAGGCCTAACTTTTGCCCTGTATTTATAGGTAGAGGGGCCAAACGTGAGATCTTAGCAAGTTAATCGAAATTGAAATGTAGGCTTTGCCAACCCTATGGACAGACTTGGAAACTAGCACTATTAAAATTCAATAAAGTAAAACGAAAATTTCAACCCCGTTGGACCATATATTTGAAACGATCCTTACCAATCTTATTAATCGAGTTAATAGGGGCTGAACATTGATTGATCGAGTGGTTGAGACCCCTACAGACCGTGGTACCGACCACCTCCTCCGCCCCATTTTCACGGTTAAAGAAATGGACGATCGCTGAACTCTGCCGGGTCGCCCCATTATTTTACTAACCAATTAGAATTGCCACGTGTGCTTATTCAATGTTCCCACCTTCTAGACAAATCTCAGTGCCGGGTCTATTTTCGTTTTATTAATTCTTGGAAAATCAAGTGGTATCCGAAATCTGAATTCCACTAGACAATCAATAACTACTATTTTATAATTTAATCCTTATTTTCATTTAATTATTGTAAAAAGACAAAAATACCATTTTCAAACAATAGGCCCGAGCTCCATTATTTGAAAAAATATTAATTTTATAATAGTATTTTTTGGAGAATGTGTAGTTAAAACAAATGGAGAATTTTTGAATTTATGTGTAATATTATTTTATCGATTGATAAGAGGAGAGAGAAAAATAAATTAAAATTTAATGGGAGTCAAACATGGACTAAATTTACTCGTAAAGATCAAAAACAACTAGCCTCTCGCCACGTATTATTTTATTTTGGCCCAAAACAAGCAAAGCTGAAAGAAAAGGACTGGTGTAAAGTCAAAAAAACAACAGGAACCTATGAATATTCACATGCTGAATACATTAAACTAAATCCTTCCACATGTACACTTGATGACGGCTCCAAAAACAAGGTCCTCGATTTACTGTGTGCGCGGAGAGATCGAGGATGTGTATTTACCAGGGGTGTGGAGAGATTGAGGATGTGCATTTACCAGGGGCGCAAAGAGATCGACGTTAAACATATACCAAAGAAAAGATTGGATTTTTAAGCTGAACAAAATACTTTAATTTTGCACCGTTCAGTCATGTACACCATAAAAAACCTTGAAATTCAACGAGATTGGATTTTTAAGCTGAACAAAATACTTTAATTTTGCACCGTTCAGTCATGTACACAATAAAAAACCTTGAAATTCAACGAAAGGGTCCACACCATGGAAAATGGTCTTCATTGAAATAACAGCAACAAGGTTTTGGAGAAGTTTCTTTTTCAAGGACCCCACTTACCAACCTTTACAAATCTGTCTCCTTGTACAGTATCACAAGCAGCTGTTTTTGTGTATATATATGGTTTGCTAAGCTTGATCTCTTCATTATCAGAGGCAAAACTCTTTCATTTTCTCCCTGGTGAGTCTCCTTTATTACTTTCGTTTCTCTTTTCCCTATTTTCCTAATGAATTCTCTTTGTGTTTTCTCTTTGGTTCTCTAGCTTAGCTTTCTGAGTTACTGTTTCTAAGAGGTAAAAAGGTTGTCCATATTTTTCATGTGCATGTTCTTTTTCCATGTGTTGATGGCTAAATTTCCTCTTGAAAGATGTGGGTTTTGACTGAAAATTTCTGTTTGATCTTCAATGGAAATGAAAGGATCTGGGGTTTTCAGTTGAATTTCATTTTTAGCAGAATTTTAGTAGAATTTCATTTCAATTACACTTTCAAACTATTATAGAAATTAGTCTCTAACAATTCGAATTTCCACATTACTTACAACTTTTTCTGTATTTTTTGTTAAAGGATAATTTGTTATGGATAATGGATGAGTAATTTAGTTGTTTGTTACGCCTCTGTTACATGTTTCCATTTATTATGATTCACTAAAAGTCATTATGTTGGTAGGTGCCTAATCTGATGAGGTGTTAGATTTTGAAATTTTAGAATTCTTGATTGAAGTATTAGGTGGCTTATAGACTAATATTTCTGGTCAAATTTCTCTTTCACAAGTTCTATTTTTGATATATATATTATTTTCCCCCCCTCTGACCAGTAATTTTCTTGTAGTTGAAACTTGTCCCGGATTTTTCAACTGATCGACCACCATCAATGGCGGATCCGCGTGTTCTGACTCGTGTTCACAGCCTCCGTGAACGCTTGGATGCTACTCTTGCAGATCATCGGAATGAGATATTGTTGTTTCTGTCAAGGTATTATATTCTTTATAAAATCTTATTGCTTTCTTTAGTCTATATTGATTGTAATAGAAGACCATATTGGGTGATCATATGCTTTTGGGTTCGTAATTAATACTGGTTGCAGGATTGAAGAGCATGGAAAAAGAATCCTTAAGCCGCATCAGCTTCTTGCTGAGTTTGAAGCAATTTGCGATAGTGACAAAGAAAAACTGCAAAATCATGCATTTCAAGAAGTTTTGAAGTTCACTCAGGTATAACCAAAAGCACAGAATTTTAAGGAAAAAGTGTATAGACTCGTGCCTCTCTTTCCCAAGAAACAGCCTCCCTCTAAATACTTTAACATATGGTAAAAATATTAGGTTGATCCAAAGTCGAGACGCTACTAAGTGAACATTATTATTAAACTTGCACAGTCCTATGTAATACTGTCTTATGGTCCTTAAATCTTGATTCACCCTTGCATATTCCCTGATTCTGTTACAATTGCCTTCTAATAGGAAGCCATTGTTCTGCCCCCATGGGTTGCACTTGCTATTCGCCTAAGGCCCGGGGTTTGGGAATATGTACGAGTCAATGTTAATGCACTAGTTGTTGAGGAACTGACTGTGCCCGAGTATCTGCACTTCAAAGAAGAGCTTGTCAATGGAACGTAAGTTTCAGATCCTGAATTATTTATTTCTTTGTGCATCTCTAATCCATTTTTCTGAGCAATATTGTGTATGCTGATGCAGCTCCAACGGTAACTTTGTTCTTGAGTTGGACTTTGAACCATTTACTGCATCGTTCCCTCGTCCAACCCTTACCAAGTCCATTGGAAATGGAGTCGAGTTCCTCAACAGGCACCTCTCTGCTAAGATGTTCCATGACAGAGATAGCTTGACCCCTCTTCTTGATTTCCTACGAATGCACCACTATAAGGGCAAGGTGAACTTGATACCAAATCCACATCTTCACTTTAATATGTGACTATAAATCCTAGTAAAGTCTGATTACTAAATTTTTTTCCGCAGACAATGATGCTCAATGACAGAATACAAAACCTAAATTCTCTCCAAGCGGTTCTAAGGAAGGCAGAGGAATACCTGTCAACGCTTCCTTCACCAACACCATACTTGGAATTTGAACACAAGTTCCAAGAGATTGGATTGGAGAGAGGATGGGGTGATAATGCTGAACGAGTGTCTGAGATGATATCTGTGCTTCTCGATCTTCTAGAGGCTCCTGACTCCTGCACTCTTGAGAAATTCCTAGGGAGAATCCCTATGGTTTTCAATGTTGTTATTCTGTCTCCCCATGGTTACTTTGCTCAAGAAAATGTGTTAGGCTATCCCGACACTGGTGGCCAGGTGCATTCTGAATCAATGATCTCAAATCTCCGCCCCAATATCTCATACATACATTCTAAGTATTCCAAAAATTTTCAGGTTGTCTACATTTTGGATCAAGTTCCTGCCTTGGAGCGTGAGATGCTTAAACGAATAAAAGAGCAAGGACTCGATATCAAACCGCGCATTCTCATTGTTAGTACCCGTAGAATTGTTTTCATTAACTTGTTTGGTAAGATGGACAAACAGTACTTGATAGTACTAATCAAGACAAAGAAGCTAAATTCTTGTCGATTGTACCTAACACGTTTAAGTGATGAAATTCATCTTTGTTTCTTACTCTAATGATGTATCCTGCTGTTTATAGGTGACTCGATTGCTTCCAGATGCAGTTGGAACCACTTGTGGTCAACGCCTCGAGAAAGTTTTTGGAACAGAGCATTCTCATATACTTCGAGTCCCCTTTAGAACTGACAAGGGAATTGTTCGTAAGTGGATCTCTCGTTTTGAGGTCTGGCCATATATGGAGACGTTCACTGAGGTGAGAGGACTCTCTCTTGAGAATTCTTAATTTTGTGTTATTTTCCAAATCCTAAGATTTCAGTGGATGGTTTCATTAGGATGTTGCCAAAGAAATTATTGCAGAGTTGCAGGCGAAGCCCGATTTGATCATTGGTAATTACAGTGAGGGCAACCTTGCAGCCTCGCTGCTCGCTCACAAGTTAGGAGTAACACAGGTATCTGCCGCAGCCCACAATTCTTCATCTACTTATTTTAACAAAAATTGCTTCAACTCACAAGCTGGAGACTAATTTTGGACTCATGTCCTTCGCCATCTTCCACAGTGTACCATTGCTCATGCACTGGAGAAAACGAAATATCCCGATTCCGACATTTATTGGAAAAAATTTGACGAGAAGTATCACTTCTCGTGTCAGTTCACTGCCGATCTTATTGCAATGAATCATACTGATTTCATTATCACTAGCACATTCCAAGAGATAGCTGGAAAGTACGTATTTATTAACATATATCTGACATATGAACTTTCGTTTAAGCCATCATTCCTGTGACAATGATGTAGTATTAAGAAGGAAAACAATTTAAAAGTCTGGTCTGTTATCTTGTACATTAAACCAAACGCTCTAAATATCTGCTGATTTTGTGTTTTCAGTAAGGACACTGTTGGGCAGTATGAGAGTCACATGGCCTTCACAATGCCTGGATTGTACCGCGTTGTCCATGGAATTGATGTTTTCGACCCAAAATTTAACATTGTCTCTCCAGGGGCTGATACGAATCTCTACTATCCATATACAGAGAAAGAACAGAGACTCACATCACTTCATCCTGAAATTGAGGAGCTTCTTTACAGCGAGGTCGAGAATGAAGAACACCTGTAAGTTCCGATCTTTGCAAATTTCTCCTAAATGTATGTTGCATACATGTGAGTAAATTCTCATTGATATATTGTACCTGATAGATGTGTGCTGAAGGACAAGAACAAGCCTATCTTATTTACCATGGCAAGATTGGACCGTGTGAAGAACTTAACTGGACTTGTGGAATGGTATGCCAAGACTCCAAAACTTAGGGAATTGGTAAATCTTGTGGTGGTTGGAGGTGATCGAAGGAAAGAATCCAAGGACTTGGAAGAGCAGGCAGAGATGAAGAAAATGTATAGTCTCATTGAAGAGTACAAGTTGAATGGCCAATTCAGATGGATTTCTTCTCAGATGAACCGCGTGAGAAATGGCGAACTCTATCGTTATATTGCGGACACAAGAGGAGCTTTTGTTCAACCTGCATTTTATGAAGCCTTCGGTTTGACTGTAGTTGAGGCCATGACCTGTGGTTTGCCAACCTTTGCAACGGTCCATGGTGGTCCAGCCGAGATCATTGTCCATGGAAAGTCCGGTTTCCACATTGATCCTTATCAGGGAGATCATGTGGCCGAGCTCCTTATCAATTTCTTTGAAAGGTCTAAACAAGATCCTTCCTACTGGGAAACCATCTCGATGGGTGGTCTAAAACGCATCCAGGAGAAGTAAGCAACGTACTTTGATCTTGTAATTCAATATCTCATAAACAATTCTCTGATCACCAATTGATCGTTCCAACATTCTCGTTTCTGTAGGTACACATGGCAAATTTACTCAGACAGGCTATTGACACTGGCTGGAGTTTACGGATTCTGGAAGTACGTTTCCAAGCTTGATCGTCTCGAGATCAGACGATATCTGGAAATGTTTTACGCCCTCAAATATCGCAACCTGGTGAGTTCCTTAGTCCCTTTTCCCTATCTCATAAAGTGTACAATTTCTTAGATCCTCTGCTTATAAAGTATATTCTACATCTTGTTTGTAATTTTATATCAGGCTGAAGGTGTTCCCGAGGCAGTTGATGAGTAGACAGATCAAAAGATGGCGAGCATGGGGAGTGTCTGATTGAAGTTTTCTATGATGTTTTAATGAAACGACAGTCGAGACTGTGAAAAGACAAGGCTGTTTTCAGTTTTAAGTTTTATTTGTGAGACTTTCTTTTGTTATGCATTCATATGATTGGAAAAACAATTTGTGTCTTCAGTTAAATCCTTGCTCTGATGCCATTTTAGCATAGAAGAATTCGAGTTCTTGACAGACGAGAGAGAGAATTCAATTAATCGACTGAAAAATTGAACGAGTTCCCAAGTAGCCTATTTTCCAAAAAAAATAAATTTCTTTCTGAGTCTCTTTTTCCAGAATTTTACCTTCATTGTCCGTTTCTCTCCGGCCTTCGTTGCAAGAAAATATTCTGCTCATTTTTTCTTACAGAAATGGAGCCCAGAAATGCCATCAAGAGTTCTCAATTCATCAAGAAACTAGCAAAAACTCGAAGAAAAACCATATTTCTCATTGTATTTCTCCCAATTGTGGCCCTTCTCATTGCTCTACTTTTCAAGAATCCACGTTCAACTTCATCAAGAATTGATCATCAACCGTTGATTCTATCCCCATCATTAATCTGGCTGCATCCCTTCATCAAGAAAGCCTGTGCCACCACACTACACCCTTCTTTATGCCTGTCCAGCCTAGCCTCCCTTCATGGCTCCAAGAATGCCACCATTTTCCATCGAATTTTTCAAGTGGCAATTAATCGAACAGTTAGACACGCGCGGGCCACGCAATGCGATATCTTGGCTCATTTTCGACACCAAGATTTCAACACACATTTTCTTATAAACTTACCAAATTTTAATTGCAAAGAGGTTCATAATCTTTACGCGTTATAATTATGTCCTCTAACTCTTTTTTTTCAGTCACAATCTTATTCTCAACATTCAATTGATTAGCAAATCTTGTCCCACCTAACGATTTTCAATCAAAAATTTCATTATGAGGTAGTAAAAAGACTTATTCGCCCATCATATTTTTGAATAAGTGAAATCCAACAAATTTGGAAATAAATGTCTCATTTTAAAAGACACTAACAAAATTTGTTGATAAAAAATCGTCATTAGGTACAAGATTTACCAATTAACGAAAGGTTAAGGATAAGTATACGATGAGAAAAAGTTACTGACATAAATGTGATATTGAATAAAGATTAGAATTTTTTATACAAATAAAATTACCCTTTAATTTTCCTCTCATTTGTTCTGTGTTTTTGTTTTATTCTTTATTTTCTCAATCCTGTCAACAAATCAAGATCCATCTCAATTGAGAAAATTCGAAAAACAAGTATAAAAACGAAATCGTCGCCTGAGAGATTCGAACTCTCGCGGGGAAACCCCATGTACTTAGCAGGCACACGCCTTAACCACTCGGCCAAAGCGACTTCTTGTCTACTGATTTCACCTAATGTTATAAGAACATTACTCACATTTATTTGTAACGTCAAGAATTTTGTCATTTTTGAAAAAATTATAAATTTCCTTTTTGGAGCAACGTTTTACGTAAATTGATTCCAATGACTTCCAAGGTAAAATCAATTAATAATTTAAAATATAAAATACGAAAATTTGATCTAGTCCATTATTAAATAAGAAGCGTACGTCGAATGTCTAGATTAGTTCATAGCGTTCCGAATACATTGGCTATTTTAGAACAGGTCAAAATCAAATATCAATTATTCAAGCACTTCAATTTACGTTATTTTGCAAACCCAAGAACTCAATCGTATAAATATGTAAAATACAGGATTTTGAAATCCTAGCATGAAATGAAGCCAAACGGATACTCAACAAGTAGACAGACTAAAATATGTATTTATAATATATCAAGCTTACATTGAAAATTATTGCAGAATATATTACTAGCAACACAAGTAGCAAGTGCAGCAGCAGCTCTTGTCACAAGGGGAACAATTTACCTTTGGACATTTAGGATAACAACATGTACACCTTCTTGTGAAACAAAAACATATCGAGCAGGTTGGACATTTGGGAATGCGGCAACACCATCTACAACTACAATCAGGCATTTTACAGCATCGAGTATTTAAACAGGATGACGAACAGTGGCACTT
>CAIGRT010185479.1:0-36919 GCA_903798405.1 Fraxinus platypoda
TAAGAACATTAAATGCTTTGAAAAGTTTAGGAGTCAAAATGATGGTTAGGATTTGATGCTTTGGCCATAGGGATGAGGCCACGTGTAATTTCATCCAAGGGTCACCGTCTCATTTGTAATACTATAAATACCCCCACCATATACAAGTGAAGACTAAGGAAACTTTAAATACTCAAAGCAACCAATTTCATTCTCTTATCAAGTTTATTACAACTACAAATAATGCTTTCATCGATTGATCGTTATACAATCTTGTTCCGTAAATCCCGTCGGAGTCCGAACGAAAACGTCTCGTGTCGTTGAGCTTCTCCCACGTCCAATCTTTGGAGAGATCTCAACCGTAGATCTATCTTAACGTGTTGGATATGACTTACGCATGCACGAGTGAGCCCAGCATCTGTTGAGTTCATTTTCTGAGGTTAACCCAATTCATTTTACTCGTACAAATTGAGAGTGAGATTTATATTGTGGGTTAGGGATTTTGATAGAAGGAGCGATGGCTCTGCAAAAGGATGAAATGGCACAAGTTGGGGGGTAGTGGTGGTGGTGGTTTAGGAAGGGTTTTAGGGCTATTGCCTCAATTTTTAGAAAGAAATGGCACAAGTGAAGGAAACAAAAAAATGAAGAAGCGGAATAATGGTGAACACTTGGTTAGACTGCTTGTTGAAAAACCAATTTCAAGACAGTATAGAGAAACTCAGTATGAAATTGCAGAATACAGGTTTGAAAGAAGGTTTTATGATATTGACCCAATGTTTTCACTTGATGGTGAGAAAATTAGCCTGAATGATTCAAGGTATTTTTTTGATGGTGAGCGGTGGCCTAAATGATTCAAATGGAATGGTGGTGGAAGGAGTGGTGGCACCGACGTGGGGTGGTGGTGGTGGCACCGGCCACATATACCGGTGGTTTTGGGGTAAGGGGTTTGGGGAAGAAGGTGATGGTGGTGGGTTTGATTTTTATTTTTTTATTTAATTATTAATATTATTAATATATTATATAATTGTTTTTTTAATACAAAATTACCATTTTATCCTTTTAAAATTAGTCAAAATTATGATCAAGGTCTATGTTAAATTGGACTTCGGGTGCAAGTTTTTTAAGTGTTTAGTACCGTAGATGTCACAAATTAAAAGTTTGGATCAAATCTGCATAAAAGTTAAAACTTTGGTACCGTGGCTGCAATTTTCGCAAAAATAAATGGACAATTACATCACCAGTCCCTAATCTATTGTATAAGCAGAAAATTGATGTCCGACTTTTGAAATGAACAAATTGATACTCAAATCCTTCGTTATATTTACAAAATCCGTCTCTAATAATGAAAACATCCAAATCATCTCCACCTAACTTTTAGGTATCTAACATTGTAAATTCAAGTTTTGCTTTTCAACTTGAAACAGCATCTAGTACTTTGAAGCAACTCACACTTTCGTGAGAATTACTTGACAATTTAACATAAATTTTCATTACTGGAGATTTATTTTTACGATTGATGATAATGTTACTTGAACAATAAGTTGGAGATTAACAAATTTGGTAAATTTCATTTGGGATAATTGTACTTTTATTCGACATGTAATTGTACCTCACTTTTATCCAATTAAATAACTACATTTTAATTTGATTTCAATTGAATGACTCCATTTAATTCCATTGTAAATGGACGATATAATGGTACTCATTTCACGTCCACCACAGGTACCAGTTAACTCAGAGCTCTCCTATTATTGGAGCCTATTGTATAACTCCGTTTACATTTTTACTCCAGTCCAGTCCTATTATCTTTGCATTAATTTCTCAATATTTTATTGTTTTAATTTTAGGCGGTCTACAAAATAAAAAGTTCAGTAAATTTAAAAGACGAATTTACCTTTTACCTTAAAATAGAAAAGTGAATAGTAAAAAATAGGATACTTCATCAGGTTTGACGATTTTGTTGCGACGACATCCATAAATTGTGTCCACGCTATTAATTTGGGCTTCACTTTCCTTTATTATTCACTAGTGTGCAAAACCTTGTATTCCTTATGTACTGTTCACTATCGCGTAGTCTTTCTCATGAAACATACGATGACTGAATTACCAAAATTTTATGTTAATTTTTTTTTTGTTTCTCCCGTTACAATTTCATCTGTCCATTAGTAGACCAACAAACAAGTAAAATCTAGTTGGCAAGTTATTTGACAAATGACCCAACTGCCACACTATCTAATGACTGACGAACAAGACAGAATCACAAAATTATAACAGTTTAGTGTCCAATTTGAAATAAAATAAAGTTTAGTAGCCAGCCAACATGGAAGTGACTACCCATCTATGTCAACAAACAAAATGAATAATGAATATAGAAAAAGAAGCACATACTAAATCCATTATAATGACAACCAGTCACTCAACAATTAGGGCAACATATATATTATCGTACAATATTTCTCAGAGCTTTTCTCGAGTCTGTTTTCACATATAACAATAATAACGGCTTTAAACACTGTCAATAAATAATCCATTAAAAAGTCGACCGAAAGTACAGAAGATTTATGTGCACTTAAGATCGAAGTCATTGAAAGTTGTAACCGCAAGGAAGGTCTACAAAACAGATAACCCGTCCAAATGAAGCGAGTCCAATGAACGTTTTGATCGACCAGCTCAACCATGCCTGCCTACTTCCACCACCATAACACCCCCACTCCCACTCCCACTCCCACTCCCACTCCCACTCCCACTCCCACTCCCAAAAAATTCCACAGTACACTTTGCACAGAGAAAAGGGGGAACAAGAAAATTTCTAAGACCATTACTGCCACTGCACTTCTCCAACCCTGATGTCTACTTCAATTGTCAACTTGTATATACAAACAAGAGAGATCCACAGAAGTAAAATTTAGTCACGATTGAGAAATATTTTAAATCCTTTATCTGGTCAGGGAGAAAAAATTTAAAACTTTTATCTGGTCAGGGTGAAATACCCGTGAACTTAAATATGATACAAGAGGGCCAGTTCTGTAAAAGAGGGTTTTGGTTGAGAGGAACCTGAAACTGGATTTCCGAGATCACAGGTCACAACCATCTCATCAGATCCACAAAATAGAAAAAAATTAAACCGCCTAAACAAGGAAACACTATACAGCTTTAGTACCTCATTTACATAAAGTAGCTAAGTGATGTCTTCTTTCTTGAACCGCCTTCTCCATAAAGTTCATTCCACTGGAGAAGCTCATTCATGTTATGCGATTCTGATGAAACACTTGCACATACCTGCATTTAAATGAGAATCTTAATTAATTGTTTCAATTCCTGTGAATACCCAAAAAAAATAAAAAAATAAAAGAATAGACAAAAATAAAAGGTCATGATTGTCCCAAACGTAATAGCCAGACAAGCAATCATAAGACAATGGCCAGCACAAACAAGTTTGAAACCCACTATCACGAGAGCCATAAACTAAAGTTCTAGCAAATATACCCTATCAGAGAAGCGAGGACACATCAACACATGATTTTGAAAAGTAACACTGCACATCAATTTATATTCTATGTCGATATATATATATATATAATATACATTTATACTTGTACTTTTTTTCATAAATCAATACTATTCTAGTTTTGATTCTTCTATTGCCAAAGAAAGAAAAATGCATGTAGTAGAAGTTTAACATGAAGTTCATGGATTATTCCAACTTTTAGACAAATGTTCTAATAATTAAAAATCTCTTACTTTCATATTCCATAATTTACAAAATGTGACTGCGCCCTTATGAGTCAAACATGTGCTCTTTGCACGTGTCAAACAAAAGCCACGTGACATGTCAAACACATCTCCTAGAGTCTGGCATGATACAACACGTCTCACACACCACCCTAGTAGGAGCATCCATGCTTCATAGAAAATATTTAAACATCTTAACATAATCTGTATTCTGTAGTAACAGATATTGAGAAATGAACCCAGGAGGCGAACTCGTAAAAAAAAAGGTCAAGACAACCTATCAAATAAAGCTTATTACTATCAGCGGCAAATTAGAAACATGGCGACGAATAAATTACATATACCAAGTCAAGATAGACAAAAAATTCACAAGAAAGCTTCACCAGGCTCTCACAAGCAAGAAAAACTGAGCAAGAAGGGAGACTAAGACCAGGTGCAATATAAGATCATTAATACAAATTTATTTTTTGCCAATCTAACAACCCTTAAGTTCTTTACTTCAAGGCAATTTTGCCCACAAGACCAGATACCAGCAGGCCTCTTCTCTCTCATTCACTTTTAAAAGAAATCAAAAAATCCAGTTTTGGCCCTTTCTGAGGTTGAAGTTCATAATCAATAATATAAAAGAATCATGCCTAGAGAAATTCTTCATTTCTACTATCATACATAAACAGTGAATTTCTCTCGTTTAACAAGAAAAGGCAAAGATTACATTCACCAAGTACGCCACATGTACACTGGCAAAAACAGAAGTAACAATATTTCCTATTGCAAACAAACAAACAAACATACATACATACATACATACCTGTTCATGTGCATATCTAAAATCATCCATACTCAGGGGACGAATGTCTGCACTGCTATGCAATTCAGGCAATGGTCTGTTCTCTGCCAGTGCCAAGGCTTTCTCCTACAAGTTAACAGATAAAGTTTTATTAAAATAGTTGGATATGAATAATGATATAGAACGAAAACATCACCGTGTTTTAGATGAAAAGATTTAACAGAAAGCACAAAGCTTTCAAAAGAAAAGAAAGAGGACTGAAATAAAATGCTGAAACTCTACTCGGCTGATTCCCAAAAAAGAGCGTTGCTTGGCAGAGACGTAGCTATAAATTCTGCCTAAACTTGAGAGATTAAATGACAAACAGATACATTTAAAGTGTACCCACCTTCTTTTCCTTCTCTAAAATTTCTCTTATTGGGCAATGTGCAGCTGTCACACAGAGATTCTGGAAAATGAAAATATTTAACATGTAAAAACAGACGTATCGCGACCATTAGAAGAAATGGCAATGACAAAAAATATTTTTGACATAATCAAGTAATAAAAGCCACATACCTTTAGATCACTACCTGAATACCCTGCAGTCATGTTAGCAACTACTTGAAGATCGTTATTTGGAGCCAACTCTTCCTTGGATAATATCACTTTTAAAATTTTCTCCCTGTTTTGTGCATCTGGCAAGTTCACCATCAGCCTGCACTTAGACACAAATAAAATGACTGCATGAGAGTTGCTCCTAACTGTCTATATACTAAAACACTGTTTATTGGGGGTTTCGCGCAGGATGAGTACTGCAAAAGCTATGAATTTGGGAAAGGAAAAACCTCCGGGGAAGCCTTCTGATTACAGCCTCGTCAAGATCAAAAGGTCTATTGGTTGCTCCAAGTACTAGTACACGTTCCTTGTCCTTTGTACGCAAGCCATCCCAGTTCACCATAAATTCATTTTTCATTTTACGCATTGCTTCATGTTCTCCGGGGTTTTCACGTCTTCCTAACATACTGTCAACCTATGCAACATATATAATAGATATTTAAAAAGTAAAGAGGAGAAAATAATAAGAAAAACAAACAGGACACTTGACAACAGCAGAATATTATATCATCATGTGAAGCAAAAGAACAATACTTTTAACATGGCAGTCCCCAATAAACTGAACCTCCCCCTTCTTCCCTCTAAGGCACAGTATATAAGGACAAGAAAACAAGAAAATAATTCATATACATACACCGAGAGAGAGAGAGTCAGTCAACAGGTTTCAATATGGAAAAATTGAAAGGAACAGCCATCAATGAAGAAGCATTAATTAACTAAGAGATATTATACCAACCTCATCAACAAAAATAACACTAGGGGCTATTTTACTAGCCAATGAGAAGACTGCTTTGACATATTTCTCTCCTTCACCAAACCACTGAATGCAAGAAAAAGAACATAACTCAAAAAAAGAGAATGACCATAAAAACTGTCAACACACAAGGGTGAATAAGAAAATGTACTTTTGATGTGATGCTTGACATCGATATATTAATAAAGTTGGCACCAGCTTCAGTCGCAACAGCTTTCGCAAGCATTGTTTTACCAGTACCAGGAGGACCAAACAGCAATATCCCCTTGCAAGGCTGCCAAGAGCGACATAGTTAGCACTGAGAAAAGTTGGAATATGAGATTATTTTCCTATTTTACTTAGTTTATTGTTTTTCCTATGCTAGTTTAATTACGAATTAATTGGTAGGAATACTATTATTTCTTTTTCTGTTACCTTATGTAGTCAGCAATATTCCTTCCTTTCATAGACTGGATTTTAACTATTACTAAACAGATTTGATTGTCTATAAATAAAATCATTCGGCCTAAATTTCAAGTTGGTACCATAACTTTGGAACTACCCTCTATCCTCTATCTCACTCCTGAGACCCCTTACCTCTCCCTTGCACCCACGACCCCCTCTACCACCTTTTAAGAAAATTTAGGTTCTCAAAATGCAACACTAAAATATATATCCATCAAGAACCCTAACATCTATTTCATCATTACAGATTCCGATGAAGTCAAGACCACAAACCCGGACTTCAGGCGAAACCCTTGGAGTGTCTATGACCCCTCTGCTGTGTACACAGCTTCTAACCTTCGCTGCATCCTCTCTTTTTAGTCAAAACAACCCTAGACCAAGCCTCGACGAATCCTATACCTCAGGCGAAGTCTTAGAGGTCGCAACCTCCTCACAATGAGTCTTTCATGTTCGTGACGTCCTTCTGGCAAGGATACCGAGCTTACAACCTCATTCCAGCCACTTCTTGGATGGAACCCTTCGGTTGGTATCTTTTCAGGCATGAGTCTTGAACCAGTTGAATTCTTCTCCCATTTCTCTAATAATTGCAATTTTGCCCCTAAAGAATCAGATTGGAGTAAGTTAGCCACTGAAGTTTCACGATCTTCCACATCAGTCCCTCAAGTTTTAAAGTTGTGCAAGTTAGTCACTGAAGTTTCAGAATATTGCATATTAGTCATTGAATTTTCTGAATCGTTAAATTCAGGCCGTAAACTTTCAGATTGGAGCTAGTAATCCCCTTCTGGTACCCTCTGTTAGAGTTTAGAGCGATCTTTCTATTGTCAGATATCCTTCGACCTTTCCCAGAGTTAACGCTGCCCATGATCTTGGTTGACCCAGCTATCTGGCTAGCGGTGTGACGGATCGAAGATCTTCCTTAGTTGATATTCTTCGGTTCTTATACGGTGTTGCTGTCCAGGTCCGATAAAGGTGACAAAACCCTTTCTGACAACAAGAATATTTCTTCTACGCTGCTATTCATGACACTACTTCACCTTTTCATATTAAATTGGAGGGGGCTAATTATTGTGTATGGTCTAAAATTCTGGAGATGCATATTGCAGGTCAAAAGAAAAAGGGGTATATCATAGAAGGGAAGGTTACACCTCCAGAGAATGATCTGAGTTATGATGGCTGAGAGGCTCGAGACGCTTTGGTCAAGTCTTGATTCATAAATTCAATAACGAACAACCTGATGTCACATTTTGCTCAGTGTGGCACGACTAGAGAAGTTAAGGATGCAGTGAAAAGGAGTATTTTTTATTGTTTTTGACTCTTCCAAGTTTGGAAGAGACCTCACTAGTCCGTCATGAAGTACAAAGGCCAGTTACTATGAAGGCTGAAGTCGTCTCTAGGGCTTCAGTTTTGGTTATGGTCAGCTACTTCAACCCCTTCAACCAAGTCCTGCATCCACTGCACGGTGCTACACAATGTTGATGTTTGGTGAAAACTACATGGTTACTCGGAATGGTTCAAAAATAAGCAAGCTGAAAAGAAGAAGAAATGTGCTCGGGTTGCTAACTGATGACTCTCCAATCTCCATCTTTTGCTACTCATGTATCTCAAGTAACCCCTTCATGCAAGACAATCTAACCAAGGTGATGATTGGAACCAGTAGAAAGGGGGAGGTTTTTACTCCTTGGAAATTGCAATCGAAATCAAGCAACAGGTTTCAAGTAGTGAGTCATTCTAGACATCATCCAAGTTGAGCATGTGTCAATGCATCAACTTGTGGGAAGTTGGAATAGGAGATTATTTTCCTATCTTAAAGTGTTTATTGTGTTTCCCATTCTACTTTAATTAGGAATTAATTAAGAGGAATATTATTGTTTCGTTTTCCATTTACTTCTATAGTTAGGACTAAATTTTTCTTTCCTTTCATAGGTTGGATTATAACTAATATAAATAGAGTTGATTGTCTATGAATAAAATCAGCCTAAAGAAGAAGAAGAAATGCCCTCCATGACCAACACGCCTAGGGAAAAGATTCATTAAACTTCTGAATAAGTTGAATTAGAGATCGAGTCATTTTACCTTTGTCAGCTGTCCTTTGCCGAACAACTCTGGCCTTTGCAGAGGTAGCATCACCAGTTCCTTCAAAGTTTCCTTCACATTCTCCAATGCTCCAATGTCATCAAAAGTAACTCCAATATCACCAGGTGGAATAACATCAGCAAGCAGTCTTTTCTCAAATTCATTCTCGGTAACCACATCCTGAAAACTCAAGCAATCATTTCCTATCTCAAGTCAAATAAAAAGGAGTGGAAAACATTTGGCGAACTCGTGTGCAAAGCCTCACACCTTGAGAGATTTCTTCAAATTCTTGTTTTCATTTAGAATGCCATGAAGAATGTTGAGCCCATATCTAATACTGCAAAATAAGGCAAGAAGATATAAGAATCCGGACCAACATCAGCTAGTCATTTCATTTGTTATTTCTTATCCTCTTCATTCTATGTCTTCTAACAGTATTACTGTCAAAGAATTAAAATATTAACTCACTTTTCACTTGAAATGGCAAGTTTGGACTGTTCGACAGGTACTTCAGAACAATGCATCAACTGATGAATTAAAGCCCAGCCAACAATTTTTTCAACACCTATCATCATTGGAACAGCAATTAAAAATATCAATTAAAGTGCATGGTACTCAATTTGACAATTCAAATCAAGGGAAAAGGACCGACTTTCAGTTGTCAAAGCTTGGTCTTTGATGCATAAAGTTTCAAGATCAGGACAATCAAGACCGATTTGATTTAGAACCTGAAATCCATACAGAAAAGAGAGTAGCACAGTGAATCAAGATCAATGACAATCCGGTGATCCAGAGATTCACACCATAGGTCAAATTTTCATTTATACACTAGAAATCGAATTCTACATGGGAAATCGTACATATACTATTAAATTAACCAATCACTTCATCGGTACACCATGACCACAAACTTCCCCATATACATGAAGTTAGAACAATTTCTAGAGAAAAAAACTTACCGAGCGAATGCTACCAATATTTGACTGTGATTTCATTGTTTCAATATCACGGTCTAACTGTTGTTTCCAGTCTAACAGTACTGTTTCATCCTGTCAAATTCTAACCATATCAGAAGCTGGCATCTAACATTAACAAAACACAATATAAATAGAAAACAACTTCTAGTAACCTGCGGAATTTGTATAGTCACTTTGTTTGGGAAAAGACGACCGAGCTGCTTCAGTGTCTTTGGGGTTTCTTTACTTCGATCATGCAACCTACCAAAATTATCCTAGAAAAAAAAAGAGAGATTGAGATCAATCTTTAAAAGTATCAATTACTGCAAAGAAGAAAAGCTGTATAGCATGCAAGGGGGTTGGGTTATTGCAGTAGTCCTGTCAATGAATTCACAACTTAAAATCATTTTGAACTATATGAAAATTGTTTGTCCGCAACCAGTGAGAGGAAAAAATAATGTTACCCGTATCAAAATGGAAGTCCAATAAATTTCGGTGGCCTCAAGACAATATGTGGACAATATCCGAAGTACAAATTTATTCATATATGAGCAAACGGATAAAAAAACCATACATATCGAAAAAAGGAGCCATATCACTCCATTTATGAATAACAAAAATATAATTCATGTCATCATTTATTATGCTCATTGAGAGATGTTAATTAGCAACAGAACATAAAATTTAACAAGAGAAGGGAGAAAAAAACACAAAAATAACTTCACATAAATAGGGTTAAAAAACACTATTAGTCACTCAACTTATATTTTGTTTTACTTTGGTCACTGGACTATTTAGTTAGTCACCTAATTTCTTATAAATTTCAGTTTTAGGTACTCAGTCTACCTCGCATCTCCATTTTCTTTAATTTAGAAGGACAGAGTGCCTCTATTGAAACAAAAACCAAAGTTCATGGACCAACTTGGAAAGTACAAGGTTTGGTCACCGAAGTGAAACAATGCTATAAATTGGGCGACTAACAACTTTTCGTAAACACACAAATGCATCCTTGCTACCAAACTTACACAACATAAAAACACACGAAAAAACTGGAACACTGCCACCTGCCAAGTGTATCCAACACCATCACCCCACCACCAACCCCCTCCCCTCCCAAACAAAAAAGAAATCATAAATAAATAACAGAAAGAGAAATTCCAAGGGTAAAAATACCTTAGCTTTCGTTGGAAGAAAACAATAGACAAACCAAACAGAGAGATCACAAGCGAAATGGAAAGCTAAAAATACAACATCCACATTCATTTAACTGGGCATACCGGGAAGGCAAGGTCCAGCAATGCCGTTTGGTTGCTTCCAAATTTTGTGAACAGCAATCCACCAGGATGAGACTGAATACAAAATTTTGCAGAATTTCAGTTGTACAAATGCATGTGTAATAAATGTGTGTGACACGTATGTATACATATATACAAAAAGGGCTGAGAAAGCAAAAACAAGAAAAACTACAACTTACTTTCTCCTTTCGGTTGTCTGTCTGAGTATGAGAAGCTATGATAACAACATTTTCAGGTAAGGTTTCAAGCTTATTTTTAAAGGCTGCATATGCCTCGGGATTTCCCACCATGGACTTCTCTAAGTCTTTCATAAACAAAATTAGCGGACTATTTTTACTTTCTATGGAAGCAACCTACAAAATTAAAACAAGTGTACTTGTGAACAAAGATACATGCAACACATAAACCATTATGTCGTTGACAATTCTTATAAAATATAACATAAAATTTAATTAACCTCAAAGAGTTCATTAATGGCGAGCTTGTCAACATCATCGGCATTGGAGCTATCAAGACGTAACAAGTCAGCTGCACAGAAATAAACCAATAGGCGGTGTTGATGATACTTGATCATGGGTTCAAATCAAACAAATAAAGCCAGATAATCCGAACAAATACCTGCACAAAAGAAACCATGATCTTCTTCGCAGAGGCCCCCAAGATCAGTACCTTCTGGAATTGTTCTATCAAACCTAACCCCAACTTTAGAAGAACCATTTTCCTCAAAAGCAAGTATCACCTTGCCTCTATAACCATATGTTGGGCCTCTGCACCAAACAGATACAATACCACGAGTATGAAAAGGGCTGAATCAAGCAACGTAAACATTATATTATTAATCCCCACACCAATCAAATAGTAGGTTTAAATCTTGTATCCTTGGTTTTGTAGATCAACAAGCAAAAAATATATCAAAGAGCTTGTTCTCGAAGCAAAAAGGGTCGACGACAAAATGAAATGAAACACACATTACAATATCAAACTTTATACCCGTAATTATCATGTGCATTGGCACTCAATGCAAACTATTGAAGATATGGAAATTTTATAAAGATTATTCTCCATGAAATTTTTCCAATTGTGTGGGATTATTTTTGTTAATAATTGATTGTATGATTATCACACAATCTTTCCTTTTAGAGATACTTGTAGCTCGATAAATAGGATCTTCTACTTTGTAGTAGGGACACGAGTTTATTGTATACAATTTATAATATTCTAACATGGTATCGGAGCACGTTTAATTTGATTTTGGGTTAAACTTGCACCAAGTTTTCTTATTGTGTTTAGATATCCTCGTCTATTCAATTTTTTTTTCATTTCTTTTATATATTATGTTCGGACAAGTCTTCTTTTGTTCTTTATTTAATCTGAATTAGGATTTCGGATTAATTATGTTGGACGATGGATGTTCATGTTGCCAAACTTCTAATGGAGATTCTCTCCCTTTATTGGGCCAAAAGTTTTATTTGGTGGAGATTTTATGGTGCGGAAGTGGAATTGAAATTTTTGAAACAAGAATTAAGTTAAAAAAACTAAGAGCCTTTTCGAGCCCCATTTTTTTTCCAAACTGCATTTTGAAATAGTATTTTGATGGAGAATGTGTGTGTAAAAAATAAAGAAAAATTTTGGGTTTGCGTGTAGCATTATTTTATTGAAGAACGTATGGTTGAAAATAAGAGAGATAAATGTATTTCGGAAATAATGGGTACCAAACAAAGGTTAAAAACTATGTGAGAAATAATTTTATAGTATTAAATTGATTATTGAAATGTGTACAAAGCCTTTTTATATAGGCAAAATTATTTTCTAACCTTATTAATACAAGGAAACTAAAATTCTAATATAAAAGAAAGTAGAAATCCTATTCTAATCAATAAAGAAAAAAAACATATAAGAATAAAAAAGAGATAAAACCTATTACAACAAGATATCCTATAAATAATAACTAACTTTTATCTCATTTATAATAGGATTGTCTTACATTGATCTCTTCCACTGAAAAAAAACTCGTCCTCGAGTTTGGTTGAAGAAGTGAAAGATAACTAATCAGGAGGAAAATGCTCAAACATTTCTACCACGTCACGTGAAAAAATGTCCATATCTTTATTCTCCGCAATTGCATGAACCTTTGGGTCACTCTCCGCCAAATGCTTTGCTAAAGCTCTAGTGAATATAACCACACCATCACCATATTTGGTTGCTACTACACCATATTAAATTTGAGGGGACGCTAAAGATATCGAAAAATTATTAACATTTATTCTCCATGATATTTTTCCAATGGTCTGGGATTATTTTTCTCAACGGTTGATTGTATGATTACCACACAATCTTTCCTTTCAAGGCATAGGGTCTTCTACTTTGTAATAGAGTCATAGACATACAAGTTTATTATATACAGCTTATAATAATCTAACACAAATTAATATATTACAGTAACCTAACATCTTCATAAGCAAGAACAATTTACATCGAAGCATGGAACTTCTTGCCTCAAATCATCAGAAATTCAATATAAAATTTAAGATATCTAGTTACATTACCTACCCACCCTCAATCCCATGTATCTTCCAGTTCTTTAGGCGTAACAACTCACAACAAACTCAAGAGGTTAACCATGAGAATTTGAGAAGATGAATAAGTAGCATTTACTAAACCTCAAAAGGGACATAATATAACTACAAATAGTTTCAATAGATTCATTGTGATTTCTCCTTGCTTCTTGAAAGTTTAGATTGCATGGTACAAAAAGTGAGACCGCATGCAACCGTGGCCTTGCGTACATTTAAGTAGACATCTGTGTGTGTGTGTGTGTGTCTTTCTACATGTGCCGGAGAGAGAGAGAGAGAGAGAGAGAGAGAGAGAGAGAGAGAGCGTGCATAATTTGTAAGAGAAATAGGAGGAAAAACAGGGTAGAGAGGACCATTGGGTTTCACGAAGACCTAAGCAACAAACAAAACAGCCAATGAGACCCTAAATGTCCTTATAAGGTTTAAGGATGCCGTTGTATGGTACCAGTATGATAAACCCCCTATCCAGTTCACATATTCTAGAAGGCCCAAGGAGTGTGTAACAGATGGAGGGAAGGGAAAACACAATGCTGTTGGAGGGGGAAGTGGTTAGGAATTAGTTAGGAATAAAGGGTTATAAATAAGGGTAGTAAGGGAGGGAAAGGCAGGCAATATTTTAGAGGGAGTCGAGTGGTGTTCTCGTTTACAGCCTTCTACAGGCTTTGTCATCTAATTTCTGTAATTCTTGTGTTATTCAATCAAAAGCTGTTATCTCATTACCATGAATTGTTTTATCTGACTTTGTATAATTGGTTTAATACTGTGGCTAATAACCATATAGAAGGGTTGCCTAATTACATGTCGTTCCTGTATTGTTTAAATTGATAATACATTTCCATGTATTATCTCTTGATTTATTAATATATTCACTGATTACTTAAAATAAATTCTCTGATTACTTATAAAAAAAAAAACACAGCACTACAATACATATGGTAGGGCTTATACCCCCTCAGTAATTCCCATAAATTTCTGCCACGTTTAGGTGGTGAAGAGCGGTTATAATTATTGATATTTTCATTTGTATACATAGCATAAGTAATTTATAAAAGGGTGTGTATCCAACTTGTCATATGGGAATTTGATCTCAGATAGGTAGCAATTTACCTTATTGGCGTTTGAGGAGAAAACCCTGATGGTAACGAACCCACATACTTCACCATATCACCTGCCAAAACATTGAAGCACCAATTCAAAAATCCTGATTCCTGACATCCACACATAGAAATACTTCACCACCACCCAGTGGGAAAAAAAGATCCTTTGGTCCTGTGAGGAACTACAGGGGCTAATGGATGGTTTGAAAGATCCAGACACCTTTATGAACTGTAACAGTAATCTGACCCCAGTTCCCCAGCCCCAAAATGAAACATGAAAAAGAAAATAAAATATTAACAGCACAATACCTTTTTTGAAAGTGCAGTTTTTTGATGAAGCAGTAGATGCCTCCTGCTTTGGCTGAGCCTGAGAACTCAAAGTTGATCCCCCAGTTATATCAGCCTCAACACTTGACGTTGGTTTCTTGAGATGTAGTGCTGCAGCAGCAGCCCGTTTAGCAAATGCACTTGCTCTTTCAGGCTTTGAACTTTCTTTTACAGGATCAGCTTCCTTCGTTGTTTGTACCTGAACAGAGTTAGAAAAGCAGATAGTATAAATAAAGAACTAACAAGAAAGACAGCGATGAACTCCTTGAAGAATGAAATTAAACAAATATACATATTTTAGAAGCTATGATATAAGCTTACACCAGGCAATAGAATAGTATCAACTATAAGAAGCCTAGCACCAGTGTGTTTAGCAAGTGCCTTGGTCAATGTTTCCTGGTAAATTTCTGAACCTATGAAGGGAAGAAAGTAAAATGAAAATGGTTCAATCCGAAAGGAAGAAAAAATGGAAATATGTATATTCGTTTACACAGAACAGGAATAGGATCTATTTACCTGCAGGGCCGGATAATAAGATTCTAGGACACACCGTGGGTAGTTCAGATGTAAACTTTGCAAATTTACTACACTTCAGATGTATGTATGTCGAAGCAATCAGAACATTCTTTGTGGTTTCACTGTCAGAAACATATTAATCACTGAAGTCAAATCACTTGCAAAAACTACATCTCTTCTAGTACCTACTATAGAAAACTAGCTAAAATCCTACACTTCCTTGTATAATAAAGCCAAATATAGTGACACAAACAGAAATTCAATCCATCTAATTACTGCTAAGTAGACCAAAATACTCCTAACAAATGAAAAAACAACGCTTCTTGAAAAGCATAGTGAAAAAATAATAACAAATGATCTAGAAAAGTCATTGCTAGAAAATAACAAAGTTTAGCAGAAAAAACAGAGATAAGAATGAAGTTATTTTTAGCTGCCTCAAACTAACTGGAAAATGGTACCTTAGATAATATGGAAAATTTTCAAATGAAACATCAATATATTTGGAATCAAGAATCCCCTGTTGTAAACCATCTCTAAATGCTTGACGCCTTGATGATGCTGAAATAGAAGGATCAGAATCCTTGTGTCGATTTCTTACTCCCCTATGCTCTTTGAGGATTTTTGAATTGCTACCATTGATATCCAAGTCAGGAGCTGTTGATCCTGCAAGAATGCGTAGAAAGGGCCTCAAGTCACTGGTTTCAGATACAATCTTCCCAGTCTCAGCATCAACATTCAAGTTTTCATTGGCAATGTCAGGAGATGGAATGGTTCTCTTCTCACCCAATGAAACAATAGGCTCGTCGTTATGGTCAGAGGAGTCCTTCATGTCAGCATCCAAGAGACCATTATCTAACGCGTCACAAGTAGCAGGTACAGATGGCAATTCAGAACCCTGTTGTACATCCTCATCATTCCGAGATGATGGAGGAAGAAGCGATAATTCTTTCCGGAGATTCGATAAAGATGCCAGTGTTGACGCAACTGCAACAGCAGAAGGATCTCCTGATCTTGCCTCAATATGTAGTCCATTTATTGGTCCACCATGGGCTTCTAATATGTTGACTGAAGGTGGCCCGTCCGCAACAGATGCTTTATTATTTACAAGTTGTTGGAAAATCTGGCCGTATGTTAAGGAAATTTTCCCACGTTGAAGGAAGTTGGAAGAACATACTAATTCAGTCAATTTTTATGTAGCAAAATGAAATATAATGACTCACTCTAGCAACTATTACAGAATCCTATAACATATACAACTGAATCATGATGATCAAAGGATACATAAGCATGTTTATCGGACGAGCTAAAGACCACCTCATCACCTCCCTTTAGTCGTACAATGGAATCTTTAGTGCAAGACTTGCCATTCACTTGGACAGATCCTTTCTTTCCAGTTATTTCAAGTAAAGTATTTGACTCTCCATCCTGGACATAGTTACAAAAGAAGAGATAAAACAACTGAACATGGCCAGTACCATGATCAAAAGAACTTGAATTCTCAACAAAGGTTATGAATTTGTTTCAAAAGTATAATTTACTACTTACCTCTGACTCCATATGCTTCAGATTACACAAAGATTTACCAACTGATGGATCTCCTACCCACAAGTCGCATTGGCTGCCTTGACCAACGGTGAAAGTAGGATGATTCAAAACAACATGAGGATTCTGGAGGGAGAAATCACAGGAAAAAATAAGCACATGGCACCATTTGAGTCTAGCTATAGAACTATTGCAGAAATTGCAAGTGGATTATCATAATTCACAGCAGCTGAAGACAAGATATACCTCCCTCAGTTTCCCCTCCCCCAATACTTTGGGTGTGTCTGCCTGACGATGAGTGCACATTGTACATGAACACAAATACATTAAGACACAGAAAGATTAAAACATTGATATCATGATATCAGAGCTATAAACACCATAACAATATTTCTTCCATCTTAAATAGACTATCTTGACCTTGAAAAAGGATTCTGGAAGCCTAACACAAAAATCAACAATTTAAGACATTTTCAAAAGCTACCCTCTTGGTTTTTGGAAGGAGAATCTTCGTTAAAAGTAGCTAATAGCTATAACGGCATTCAACGTTTAAAAGAAAAATGAAAGAAAAACCTAATTTAAGTTCTCAATCCACATATGTATAATGATGCAGATCATACTTGTCTAAAAATCAACCTAAGGGAATCAAGACAATCATAGAAAATCTTTGTTGGAAAATATGGATTAATCGTAATTGAAACAGAAATAGGAAAAGGAATAGAGAATTTTCAGAACTCTTCTTTATCTTCTTGAATTACAAAGTGAAAGACGGTTACAAATAGCCAAAATAGGAAAGATATAACTATCAACCATAACCTTCCCTATGAATACCTACCAAATTTGGTATAGACTTGCCATAAGATGTAATCTATGAAAAGAAGGAAATTACATTAAATTTCCTAAATCAAGAAAGAAAAAAACTCGGTTTGTGTTGGTTTTTGACTGAATAAGGAAAGTCAAATCTTCCAACACTAGCCTTCAAGCTAGGGAAAAGATATTCTTGTATTCAACGTATTTAGGTTTTGACTTAAACAAGTAAAACCAAATCTTGAATACTCTCCTCCTTCAAACTCAAAACCAAATGGAGTTCTTTGCTGCCTACAACTTCGATCCACAGCCTTGAGCATTAAGGATAGGACAATTGGTCCAGCAGCTAGCAAACTTTCCCTCAGAGCAAAAACATTGCTTCCTAACCAAGGAAGATGAGTCCATTAATAGAGAATGCCTAAAGGAGATTCTAGAGCTAGGGTGCACAACGCCTAGCGACTAACCCAACCAAAGAAACAGAGAAACGGACATTGCTGTAAAAGAACCCCATCTTCCACTAAAGAACCGTGAACAAAACTTGAGGATACATACTACAAGTAGCACTCCTAATGTCCGTAGGTTGAACTGACACTTCGTGCAAAGATGAACAGACCTAACAAAACATGGATGGAACAAGAACTCATTGATTAGAACAGTTATTTGAAGCTTCTCTATTGATTTTACTTACAAAGGTAGGTTAAAATTTGCACACTTAATTCCGGAAAAAGAAAAGACTAACTCAAAATAGAAAATATGCTTCGAGTCTTGATTCTATCTGAGAACTCATTAATTGCTACTTTATTGATATATTATGTTGTTTATAAGTTAGAGCTTTAATTTTCTTATTTTGTTTTAATATGCCCCCGTTTGGGCTCCGTTATTTCTAAAATACATTTTTCTAAAACTCGTTTTCAACCACGCATTCTTCCATAAAATAATATTACATGTAAACCCAAAAATTTTCCTTATCTTTTAACTACACATTCTCTAAAAATCAATATTCCAAAATACATTTTCTTCCAAAATCACATTAAAATGAAACCCAAATGTGGGCTATGAATTTTTAAGTCTGGAACATATTTTTCTATTTTATATTAAAAAAAAATTTATTCTTTTGTTGGTTTGTCTTGAAACCTACACTTTGAAACACCATTTTCTGGAATGATAAACGTGACAAGCACTCACCTAAAGAAGAAAATATACTAGCCTAACAAAACCTAGGCAACCTTGAGAGGTTAGAAAAGGTGGTTGGAATTAACATGTTCGAAAAGAAAACTAGAATTTTCTCAAAAAAATTATCATGTGAAGGAGACCACGAAGAGGGATATGAAGAAAAACAACTAAGGGTGCGTTTGATTGGTTTAAATTCCATGGAAAATGTCACATTCGAGGTATTCAATTTCTACTTTGACTGTTTGATATGAAAGTGAAAATGGAGTACAACCACTTTAAGCTTTTTTTGCCAATTTTATGAAAAATGCATTCCTATGGGATACTTGAGTTTTTATTTTCCAATTTAAATAGATTTGGAAAGTCTTTCCACCTTTGTCAATCAAACGAACCCTAAGATTGTCTAAATGTTGCCTAGGCCCGTCCTTATATCGAAGGTCAGCTAATTACTCCCTTTGAGGATATATATTAATATTCTAATCAAATTGTAGAAGTCGAAAAAACAAAACAAGATGAAAATTTTGAAGGCGATCAGCTAAATTGTAGATTTCACCAAGTGAGTGGCAATAACATCAGCAAGAAATTGATCAACACCAAATAATAGAAATTGGAAAAGAAACTAGATTATATATCATAAATAAGAAAACAAATTAGAATCTCATCTTGTCTAGAATTTGAAATCATCCAAAAATCTTAAAAACAACATGAAATAAAATAAGACAAAGCAACATACTATAAGAAGTAGAATATAATAGTGAACCATAGACTTCCAACAGAAGAACGGACACAAGACATCAACTTTTAGACACAGCCCACAAAAGATTCACATATACTTCCGCTCTCTAACAATACACAAACAGTACCATAAAATATCGTCATTTGAGTATCTGACCCATCATATCAAGTAATGAAATCAAGAAAGTAGGACCTAACATTAAAATAAAAAGCAAGACACTGTGTGCAAATTGTAAAACAATACAATAAAGGCAAAACGAGATTAAGCATGGCATCTAACATTTGCTACATCACTTCCTTCTCACCTACCAGACAAATCAAAAGGAAAAATTCGGCTTAATTAAGCCTAATTCAATGCTAACGTGAAGTTCACTGCATGATTCCTCTTCTTCAACCTCACCCAACTAGATGGGGTTTGAGCATACCACAAATGTTTAAATCATTTTTAGTTACTCGTTGCATACGATTTTAAGCCAAGCTCTTTCTCTAAGTTTTATAAGAATATTTAGTCTCCTCCTCTTAACATGTGCATCTTGCAAGCTTAATAAAATGTGTACAACTATCTCTGTTCATTATCCACTATTTATCTTTGATTGGCACTACCTCAATAATAATTCTTCCGCCAAAGACCTCCAAAAAGGAAGAAAAAGAAATACAAAAACAGCGGGAGAATAAAGGAATATGGCTCACAAACAAGGGTAACAAGATGCTATTTCAGTTTTCTTTCATAAATCATCTGGAAAGCTAGATAGGTAATAATTTCTATGCTTTCAAAAAGTATGCCAAATCCAACCTTGGCAGATAACACGCATTGGAGGAAAATAATTAATAGAACAAGTTCCATTCTCTATCCAATTTCACAGGTAACAGTAAAAGGTCTCATGTCATCTAACACACAGTAACTCTTATGCAGCATGTGACATGTGTCAAAGCTAATGATGGTAATCAACCAGTGAAAGCACCTATAATAAGGCATTCTAGTCAAGAGATCTACAGAAAATCTCACCAATTATTACATTGAATATCACATACTAACAGATAAGGCAACATTGAATGTTAAAATAAGGGCAACACTGAATGGTGAATGCTAATAATTACCCTCACATCACTAAGAATTCTCCAACAGCTAGCCTACTCTTCGATCTTATTAAAATTGATGACATGATTATATGCATGTAACTGGAGTTGCTCACAATATTATATCGAGAAAAGTTAAAAGAATCTGCTCACCGTAAATAGCTAGCATGACATGATATAAATGATCAAGGGCATTACCCAACATCATTTATTGATCCAGTGACATATTATACATATTAACAAGTAAAAATGGAGTGTCTATAAATCCTGACCATGAACGGATGAACCCTTTATCATGGACATTTTTCTATTGGATACAAAAGACAACGCAGCTACTTTAGTGAAGGATAGTCCTTCTGAAATTTGCCTCCATAGTAATAAATATGCAGAGATGTCTGAAGGCGAATACTTTGAGAACGTAACTTTCAGAATAAAATTTTAATTGACGTATAATCTCAAGAAAAGACTAGTCTTTAATCATTTAATGTAATGGTAACTACAAGCCATTGAATGTGGGATTCACTCCTTACTAAGCAACTTTGAGTTCACAAGCTTATACTGCATTGACCACTCATTTATATTTGACCACATTGATTTAGAACCATTTCTCCTTCCAGATCCAGATCTTACAAAAGTGCCTCCAACACCAATTCAATCACTCGTGGGTAGATATCGTTTACAAAGTTTCCAAGGCTTCTACGATAGTTGAAAATCCATTTACCTTGACAGGAACATAACCACTCTGATATATTTATGAATTCACATTGAACTCTAAAAGTCATGCTCTCTTCTGAAGGTCAAGCCCTATAGAGACAGTCAGACAGATAAGACATCCTACTTCGACGTACTCCAATTCACAACTACATCCTTCCTTGATGACGCAAAGGTTAGAGTACTTATCATCTACCCGTGTAAATGATGTTCGCCCCTCCAAATTATTTCTTGATAACTTGTTGCAATTACTTTGTACCACAATCCTTTTGTTTTGAAAAACATGATTGCATTTATAGGAGGAAAACATTTTACACAATTTAGGAAAAAACAAGTTCCAGAATTTTTGCATAGACTGTCATTTTCCAAATGCATCATCATGACCACATAGCCCACAACCACAACTAGCACCTACCATTGTGCACTCATGGCTGCCTACATGAGGAGACCAATACCTCCATAGAACAAAGAAACTTACTTGATGTCTGCTCCTCACCACCATTGATCACTAACATTCCATAGGCACACCACGATAGACAAACTAACTCCATCCACTAGAATTTCACGAAATTTTTTCTTGTTTACTTACTTTATAACGAAGACATAGCTTCCATGAAAAAATAAAAACGGTTTCCAGTGGAGAACCATTTCACTTAACCAAAGGAAGATTTAACCATCATTTTCTCCCAGATGATCAATTGATCTTCTCATTGTTTTCTAGAGTCCAAAGGTTAAACCTTGAATTGGCTTCATGCAACAACTTCATTAAGAGCCTCAAAGAATACATTTTGTGTCAAATCTCAAGCCTTGACTTCTTGAGTTGCACGCCACAGAAGCTCTGAGGCGTGCAAGTCTCATTCCTGACCTTTCTGAGATTTGGTTTTTCAGAACCTTGGCTTTTGAGGCTTGCTTTTTTATAGTCTGCAATGTTTTCTATGGTTTCTTAGACTATTTGAAACACGTTCGAACCTCAAAAACTAAAAATAAAATATGGAGATACAAAATAGAAAAAGAACCATGAGAACCCTAGCCTCCTAAAGTTGATGTGTAATAACCCCCTCCCACGTGAAGTCGCGATTTTACAACAGAAAACATTTGTAACCCAAGACCTGCAACACAAAACCTCACTCTCCATTTTGTTTTACACATTTAGTTTCACCTGTGATTTTATTCTTTATCTCCAGGTTTTGGTTTCCTTTAAAGTTTGGAGTCGAAGCAATCAAAATGCTTCAATAGATGGCTAAATGATGTACACTCTGATACCAACCAAATTCTTTTCCCTCATGGATCAAAGAGCCTTCATACCGGATTTAGCCATATTAAACACTAAACCCTATCTCGCTGCCATCATTTCTTCATTAATGCTCGATTCAAATTTCAATATCATTCCCTTGGAAAAGTTACTATATCAGAAAAGAAAATGAAGAGGAAAAAGAATAATCCTATCACGTTAATTTGATCACTTTTCATCTTAATTCCTAATAAAGTTGACCTTCAAATCTATACAGTTACGTATAAATCCAACAATTTTAGCCAATTANTCAGAAAAGAAAATGAAGAGGAAAAAGAATAATCCTATCACGTTAATTTGATCACTTTTCATCTTGATTCCTAATACAGTTGACCTTCAAATCTATACAGTTACGTATAAATCCAACAATTTTAGCCAATTATATAGTTGAACTCAAACAAAATGGCAGAAAAAAATAAGCAGTGCGGTTCATCCAGACAGAGATCAGCTTGCTATTGTTATTGTAACAACTTGGTACCACAAAAAAATAATGTTTTACTGATGTAAGTGATGAAACTGACTAAGTGAAAATTGCCAATCTACCTGCGAGGACTGAGAAATAAGTTTCCCCCATGCATCCCCAGCATGTGATTTCAGTTGCCCCTTCTTTCCTCGATTCCCTGCTGGTCCATTCAATTTTGCTTCCTCCACATCAGTTACAGAAGCACCTACATCTACGATCAAAAAAAGTAGAAAATGGTAAATATAATTTAAAAATCAACAAAAACAAAGAAAAAACCAGCAACTAAATCAGGTCAAAGCACGTGCAGAGGAAAAAAACACACCTATAGTTATCGGAAAATCTCCTTCCACCACCGGCTCTGGTGATTTCTTCACATCCGACTGCTTCGCACCACCACCGTTGGGCAGATCAACGGATCGAACCTCATCCCTCGCCGATTCCTTCGCCACAGCCTCAATTACCACTTCCTCCGCCACCGGTGAATCATTCGTTGATGAAGATGATGCCTCCGCCGCCTAAGTCCCACCAACAACCCAAACCTCAAAATCATTCAAAATTCACACAAAACAAAAAACCCAAAAATTCCCAAATTTTAAAAAAACTAAAAAATTATAAAACCCCTAACCTTGGATCTTTTGCCGTTAGGTAAAGAAGAGGATGGAGACGAGAGAGCGCGCTTAGAAGAAGACGAGCTTCGCCTTGTTTCAACCATTTTTCTCTGATCTAATCTTTGAAAATAAAAAATATTTATCTTTTTTGAGAAAGAAACAGAAAACAAGAATCTATCTGTATAGATATATATCGATAAATACGAATACAGAGAGAAAGATGGGAAAAAATGGAAAGGAGCGAAACGAAAGTGAATGATTGCGGACGATCAGTTACACATGTATGAATATATATTTAAATAAATAATATATTAGGACAAGCATTTTGGTTGAGTTTGGTTTCTATTTTTCAAGTTGTCAAACTTTTATTTCCTATTTCTAAACTCTTTTTTTATGTAGTTATTTTTAATCATACATTAAAATTTTAAAATTCATATTTTTTAACCACATTTACTCCAAAATACTTTTTAAAAACAATATTTTTTTCAAAAAAAAAGACCACCAAACATTGCAATTTGCCCAAAAAACTTGCAATTTTAATTTTCTTCCTTATAATTTAGTGCAAAGTTTTAATTTTAGACCTTGTTTGAGCCCGTTATAATGAGAAATTGGAAAAAAATGTATTTTGAAATAGTAATTTTTTTTTAAGAATATGTGATTGAAAAGAATGAAAATTTTTGAATATACGTGTAATATTATTTTATTAAAAAATATGTGATTAATAAGAAGAGGAAAAATAATGAATTTTAATTTTAATGGGAGACGGATGGGGGCTTAATAAGCATAATATCTTATTTCACTTGTCTTTTAATTTGCTAGAATTTTTTTTCTTAGGGCAACAAGAGAACCTTCATATTGACACGGGAAGTTTCTTGAATATCTCGAAAAATAATAGATTTTCTTAGGACATATTGAATATAACAACTTTAACTTCTAACGGACAAGTGCGAACAGGTCTTCCAAGACATGAAATACATCGACTATAAATATAATTCTCTCTAAGAGAACGAATAAAAGAAACTTTATTTGAGGCTCATTCAATTATATTATTTTCCATTATCACGATCGTAGATTTAGAGTATCTTCAAAAGACTCTCTATTTTTAAAAGGTATATTCTACAATTTAGGGAGCATCTATAAAAATCTAGAAACTAAAAAATTTGAAGTACTCGTACATACTCTTTATATTTAACACTTAGTTTTATTACTCATCTTTTATTTTTTACTAGTTTTCCTTTCAATTATTATGCCCCCGTTTGTTTCTCATTTTTCATCAATAAAAATGAAAAATATGATCGTTATCTATCACATCAAGCCATCAATTTTGAATTTCTATCTCTTGTGTGAGGCCCAATCACTGCTATATTTTTCATTCTCATTCTATAATAATATTTTTCTCCATTAAAATTTGAAATATTTTGAATGGATCTAAATATATAGAGAGAGTCAAATCCGTTATCTAAATCAAATATTAATTTAAAGAGTCTATTGGAACTTAATTTTAAAGGTTGACTCTTTAACATATAGAGTATCACATGTTTAAATAGTCTCTTGGATGTACTCGCTCTTGTTTGGGCTTCATTTTAATGAGATTTGGGAAGATATATTTTGGAATAGTAATTTTTCAAAAAATGTGTGATTAAAAAAGAATTAAAAAAATTGAATTTACGTGTAATATTATTTTATCAAATAATGGATGGATGTAAGGGAAAAAGAGAAAAAAGTATTAAAATTAAAATAGAGCCCAAATAGGGCTAAATATAACGGAGTCAATGTACTTTTTTATGTCGCAACTAGGAAAAGCTTTTTCTCATCTTGATATTTTGGACCGTGATGCTTAGATCACAGTTCTAATGTTGTTAAACCATGGTAAACGTTACCTGTCCTCTAAGGTTGGCTTTACATAGAGCTTGACTTGTGTAGCTGATTAGTGAGATTGGCAATCAAAATGAATGGTCACAAGATAACCTCCACATTCTAGGCTCACGTGTGTCGATCGTCTTCCTTCCCTCAACAACAACAATAAGGGTCGGTCTGATAAGTAAACGAGGAAAAGAATTCAAATTTCATGTTAGTTGGAAAATAAAAACTCATCAAATTCATATGAATTCATTTTCCGTGAAAACAAATAAAATGTAGCTTAAAGTTGTTGTACCTTGAATTTCGGTTTCCATTTCCACGTTGCAATCAAACGGTCAAAGTGAAATTCGTTGCAATCAAACAGGACCTAAGAGTTTGAACAACAATGTGTTACATCAGTCATATTGTATTAATGTTATCAAGGTAGAGTAAGACTCAAGCGACGTCTAAATTTATTATAAATATGATTTTGATCTCCACCAAATAGGGATTTAGACCATAAAAGTCACCCTTGCCATTTTCCACCCTTGATTATTCACACTACACATTGGTAGAGAGGTATTTCATTCTTTTACACGAGAGCTATAAAATAACTAGGACAAAGGGAAAAAGATTTCTTGAGTATCACTACATACATCATCACAAGGAGCGTGATGGAAAAAAATAAATTTAAATGGTGAATGAGATGTAACTAACAATTTTGATTTCAAATTCTCTAATTAATTTTTCATTGAATTGGAATAAATTATGAGACGTAAAAACAAATTTGATTTCAATTTTCTAGTTAATTCTCAATTAAATTGATATTTACAAAACCCTAATGGCTATTGTAACATTTTTTGTGTTAATGAAAAATTAATACGAAAATGAAACCCACTCATCCTAGTACTATCTCGTCCTTATTACATACACAAAATTTTTTAGAGTTCTCCCCTCTTTCTAAGTTTCTCTCTCGTATCTTTGTTTCAAGAGCATTGTTCTAGCGGTTTAGATAATTTCTTTCTAACTCGATGATAAAATTGTGGACATTCTCAGTTCGCCTAAAGCAGTAACGTAGTGTTAATCGGTTGCTTTCAACCTTTGTATCATGTGAGGCAGACGTCATCAGTCATCTTGCACCACAGTGAATCGTGAATCCGTTTTAAGGAAACTATGTGCAACACATGCCTTAATTTTTTCCATACCACTACTACATTAATAACCATATTTTCTCTATTTTATTGTTACTCTATTCATTGTAATGTTTCTTTTCATTATTTTATTATAAGAGCATTTCTAATTTCTTTTTGTATTTTCTTAACAGAGCAATCATACATTCAACATTTTAGTTAAGTTTTATTGGTAAATAAGTTAAATTGAGAAGTTAATTACTTATTTACAAGTTGTATAGAGCATGCTGGAATAGGATTATTTTAGACAATGAGATATCATGCTGGAATAGTAAATTATAGAGCATGCAAAACTAGATGATTGACTGATGTTTGATCGGTTGCTACTTACCTAGTTGAAGCTCGATTGATTGGCAAGAAGAGCAGTATACATGATCAATTAAACCTAACCCTAAACTCGGTTCAATATTCGAATTGCCAGAGTTAATTTTTTTTTCTTTCTCAAACCAAACCCAGCTCGTGTTTGACACCCATTTTGGGGAAAGAATAGATTTTGGAATAGTGATTGATAGAAGAATATGTGGTTAACAAGTAAGGAGAATTTTTTGATTTATGTTTAATATTATTTTATTGATAGAATGTGTGGTTAAAACGAAGAAATAGAAAAAAAATGGATGTCAAACAGGGGCTCAATGTGATGTCCCGGAAAACCTTAAAGACTGAGAGTATGCATGCACGACGACATCTTGCGATTGACAACATGTCCCAATATCAATAGATCACACTCCAACAGTACATTGACCATTCATCTCTTCATTATGACAATACAATCATGTTTAATATAACAATGCAAGCAAATGCTATACCAAAGTACGCTCGCAACATTCGACTTTTCTAATTTCATCGTCATAGTAAAATAAGTTGGCTAATTATGCGTGTTCCAATTAGGAGTCAATTTCATCGACTACAAATTTAACACATATAAAATCTCAAATATTCTCCGAAGTTAACTAGTTAGGCTACAATCTTAGTCCCCCGTTTGACAACTATTATTTGAAAACTCTTTTTTTTTTCTTTTTTTTATATACTAATTTTCAATCATGCATTTACATAATAAAATATTCTGCACGCAAATCCAAAATTTTCCTTACATTTAACCACGCATTCTTCTAAAAATCAATATTCAAAACAATTTTTTTTTTGAAAATAATGATTGTCAAACAAAGACTTAATAACTTCATAAAAAATAGAACTAGCTAATACTTTATTGAGTCTTATACTTGATGCTCTATCATAAAAACGTAATTACGTTTGTATATTTTTTTGTGTGAAATTTCATTAAGTTTTTGTTTGATTTAGCTAAAAATTTGATAAAATTTAGATCAAAATTAATAATTATTTTTTATTACATATTTCGTCAACTTTTTTATCAAAATTTCTTTTTGAATAAAGCTAAACAGGGATTACTTATCCATTAAGAATTATTGGCAGAGAACAATGGACAATACCAGTCAAGTCAATGCAAAATAATTGACTCCAAGAATATTGTAATTGTAATCACATGCACCTCACCAAGTGGACAAATAATCACGTAGACTAATCATGCATTGTCTCGATTAGGTCCAATCATGCAATTATCGAATAATTTAGTCTTTTTTAAGAAATAAATAAATTAAGAAGGCTATTTTGGGAGATCATTATTAATTTTACATTAAGTAGAATCAATTATTTCAATTTTGTGTGAGTTGCAAATCCGAAAATCTCGACGAGCGATGGTCTAAATTGTTGCACCAATGTCCCACTACGTCAAACACGTGCAAAAATATGAATCATTAAAAAAAAAAAAAGCAAATGAATTTTGAATATAAACATAACCTATTATAAACAATGGAGATATGGGGTTAAACCCAATGACGGGGTTAAACAGGGTTGGACTTGAGGTCCCTGTTTGGCTCCCATTTTTTTAAAATTCATTTCTCTTCAAACTTATTTTCAATCACATATTTTATGAGGTTTATAACTCTTATCGACTTTCCAATAACATATTTCATCATCTTTTCTTAAAATTTGTAAAAAAAATATGATTTTTAGCTAAATCAAACAGTGACTAGGTTTCTTAGACCTTAGTCGAATTTCAAAAGTAGGCACCTTAAATCATAGTGTGCATTCAAATTTATTTTTTCCTTTAAACATTTTGGAACTAAACTATAAGCACTAAAATGTTATTTTTCCAAAATTCTCTTCTTTATACTTTTTCATATTCAAGGCAGAAATCATAGAATCCTAAGCTCTAAAAACAAATTCAATTGTTTTTTTTGGTACTTTTCAAGATTCCAATAACGAAAGATAAACTAGGTACTATACCTAATTTTCATAAAAATTAAAATGTGACACGATCAATTTACTCAACATATAGTCCTATTTGGTGTAGATTAAAATCAATTTTTAGCAAATTTTGATTAAAAAAATGGTGAAATACGTAGCTCAAAGGTTGTGGATCCCACGAAAAATGTGATTAAAATTAAACTTTAAATTTTAATTTCCACCGAAGAGGGACATAGATTTATAACATGTTCTAGGTGTACGTAATATTATATATATTGGGCCCTAGCGAATGGTCACGCATTGTTCTGGCTGGCCCATTAAGTAGAATAAATCAGTTAAGCCCAATATATAATCCCTGTACATTTTGTTTCGAAAATATTGAAATTGGTGGTGATATGATAAGGGCAGTGTTTGGTAGCAAAGGGGTGGGATGGGACGGAGGCAGCCCTCTAAAGTCCCATCGGGATTTTTTGGTGGTGGGAAGGGTATAAAATATTTCATTTTTCACTATGTTTCTCCACTAATATCTTTATTTATTTTCTCAAAGTTACTTTCTTTTTATATTTAAAAAAGAGTTGAATCTAGGCAAAATATTTTGTCATCCCTAGTATATGATAAGTAGCTACGAAAGATCATGTCATATTGACAATTCGTAGCGTAAATGAGAAGTACAAAGAAATGCAAGTCCCTTACCTTCTTAGCCACTCGATTTTCTTCTTATTTTTACATATGATTCAATCGGACGAAGGCTTAATAATAACCATCAAATTATTGAAAATATAGTATACACATACATTTACATACTTCTAAATGTAAATGTAGTGTAGTGAGATTTTATGCCGAATGCGATTTGTTCACTGTGAAATGCAAACCGTAAGTACATGAGTCACGTTCAAGTAATAAAATAGATTTTTTGAGTTCAAGTTGTTTATCTCTCGTGGAATGTCATTTACGATTACACATCTTTAATCAATTTAATTCTAACAACAAAGACAAACACATACTAAGATTTTATTTTAGAAAATAAGAAAATTTAACTAAAAATATAAAAAAATAAAAACACATAAATACTTGAAAATTTTAGAAGAAAATGTTGTTGAGATTCATGGTTTTGTTAAACCGTCACATAATTAATTTCTCCACAAGCTAAATAACAAATTACTTATTTACGATGTTAGACCCGAATTTCCAAGTTTAGCTAATTACCTTTTTCGAGCGAAATTAACTATAATTGATTGGTTTAATCTACTATATCTCTGTATCGATTAAAGCCAAACAACAGCATTAAGTCTTTGTGAAAATAGCTCAATTGATCACCTATTTGATCTGAAATGCTTAATTTTCTTTTGAACGATGTACAAATCACTAAACACGATCACTCATTGAACACATAAATGAAAATGCAAGAAATATAATAGTAGATACACATTGAAATAAGCATTTTAACATTAAAAACCAAAAATTGAAATTAATTAAAGCTAATTTAAAATACTATCATAAATCCCAACACAAAAAATTAGTCCATATTATATATATAATAAAAAATGAGAATATACATCTAATACATCACAAATGAAAGAAAATAATGGAGTAAATTTAAGATAAAAGTGAAAACCCCCTTTTTGGTTACCATATATTAAACATGAGTTTTCCCCAAAATCTATTCCTCTTTCTTTTAGTTTTCTCCTTTTGTTATTCTAGTTCTTCTCCAAAAGATCAAGAAAATGAAAAAGAAAAGAAAAGATGAAGAAGAAGATAGAATTTAGCTGCAGCTGCCGGTTTTAACATTTAAAACCTAGAAAACGGTCTCCAAGTTTTTTTAAAGTGGCGCATAGGCGCCGTGAGTTGGCGTCTAGGCACCAACTTGCTGCCACCAATTCAATTTTGATTGTTCATATCGTAGCAAAGTCCCCCAAATAATTGCACGCTAGGTTCCTCAACTTTTATCTTGTACAATTTGGTTCTTAGATTTCGACTATCATTTCAATCAGTCCCTCATAAATTGTGGTGCAAGGTCCTTCAACTTTTTGATTTGTGCACTTTGTTCCTCGACTTCACAATTTTGTATGCTTTTGGTCCCTTTTTACTTCATTTTACCTTGTTGTATTTTCTTAGGTGAGTTTTACCTACAAAAATCATAAATAAAAAATTGTAAATAGAAATTCGCTCAATTTAATCATTAATTAACATATTTGGGTATTAAATAAGTGTAAAAAAAAAACACACTTATCATGATTGAAAAGTATAATGTGAAATAATAGAAAAAGATTTGGAAAATTCAATGGTGCCTCTGGTCTAACTTTTAGTGCTTATATAAATTTGACGAGTATGGATTGAAAGCATTCACTTCTAATAAAGATTTGGCATTCAAATAGAGAAGAAAAAGAAACTTATATCAACATCGATAGTGATGGAATCGGAATATTTTCCGGATGTATTAAAGAAGAAAAAAACCTCAATCTATAATGGTGGAATTAGGATATTTTCGTAGGAGGATTTGTAACGCTCCAAATTCAAATAACCGATGCATTACCAACCCGAATTCTTTAACGTAAATGTTCAAAATACGAGATTAAGAAAAGTTTTTAAATTTGAATTAATTAATAAATATTGTAAAAGTCTTAACCATTTTTAACATATGGACTTAGAAAAAAATATAGATCAAAATGATTTGAAAAGAGTTTAGAAAAATCAGCAAGTTGAAAGCAATTTTCTCCGATTGCGCATTGAGCTGCAAAAATTACTAAACCTAATAAACTTTGACAAAAATATATGAAAATTTAGCAGAGTATGAAACTATAAGTACAACATATAAAAATTTGGGATCTCAATGATGACATTTGAAGCACAAAATTATTTTTTAAACGGATTGGTCCGTGTTTCCCGAATCTAATAGTTCGCAATTTAAGGCGTGTTCGGTAGAGATTAAAATTGAAAAACTAACCGTTATTGTTGACTTTTATTAAATGAGTGGGACTCAATAACGGCTATATTTTTAATTTTAATTGGATTTTAAGCTTGCCCAAACATACTAAAAATGCTATAATAATTCCACGGGACTTCGATCGATCTGTTTTCAGTTGCATATGATAGATAACTCATAAATGGTTGTTTTTCAATTAACAACATTTTGAAATTCTAAATATACAGACCATAGTAAATTTTTAAAAACAAGGGCAGAATGATGGAAATCCATGAAGACATATGTCCAAACGTTAAAACTTTACTGTCTCAAAATATAAACTTAAACTACAAACTTTTGGACGCTACAAGAGTTATCACACATAAAATTGACAATTTAAAATATAAGGAATCAATTTCTCTAAAATAAAATATGTCATTCACGCCAAGTCACCACAAGATCTCCTATTACTCTGAAAATGTTAGATAAGAATGAACACTAAAAAAAATACTCAGTAAGATGTGCATTTTCACTATATATTTTTCACTATTACTCTGAAAATGTTATTATTTTTAATATATATTTTTCTCTCTCTTATTTTGAAGCACACATTTCTTAATAAAATAATATTATATGCAAATTCAAAAAAATTTCTTATTTCTTTAACCACACATTTTCCATTAAAATACTATTCTAAAATGCATTATTTTCAAAAAAAAAAAGATTCAAACAGGCTCCAATGGTATTTGAGCATTCCCAATATTTGATTGCGTGCTGAATCAAAATACAACTAACGAAACGTGAAGGGAGATCGAAGTCACTACGAGCTACATTACACTTTTTTCATAGCTTTCAACGAAACGACAAAACATACACTATTGATCGATAAGAGGTCCACTCCGGTGAGCATACTCGATGAAAGTGTACTAAAAAATCCCACAAAAATATAAGGACCAATTATTATTGCGACATGGCTACATATTCCCCGTTGGTAGAAACAACCGGCTCGTTCTCAGCCCCCTCAAATATCTTGGAGATTCTCTCGATTGGCACTAAAGGCAGGTAATACGACAGCTGATAGCCTTTCTCAGCCGTATAAGCCACGACTTGATTATATTTCTCCGCCCAATAGGCTGCCGTGGGAATCATGACGTCAGCCACTTGAGGGAACAAAGGAAGCCGGTTCAACAGGCGCCAAGCTGAAACAGCATACTGCTCAGCTATTGGCTCGTACTCCGTGTAAAGTTCCTTGGCTGCAGGCTCGTACTTGGCGTACAGGGATTTGGCAATGTTGGTCGCAGTGTCCAATAAGCCATCGCGCTGCACTTCCGCAGCCAACTCCTGAGCCACTTCCGGAGCCTTCTGAGCCGCCGCCGTCACTTGGTACGCAATCTCTTTAAGTAGAGCGGGGACATGACGGTCCAACTCGGTTATGGACTCATCAACCTGCACATCACGTGATCCAATTCAATAACGTGCGCCAGTGGGTTAATGTTAGTGAAGAATTTCGAACCTTGCGATCTACAAACTTCAGAAGCCGAAAGGGAACATCCTGGAATTTGTCGTAGACAGGTCCAATGACGGCTTTGACAGTCCCTTCGACGGTCTCAACTCCGGGCTTCAACGGACCGGAATTCTCCTTGGCGTATTCGTACAGTGCTGAGCTTAAAACGACGGCGTAAACAGCGGCTACTTGCACGAATTCAAGATACTTGAGTTTCTTCTCATCATTTTCCTGAACCTGCGAAAAAAGATCGCATTTGGAGATCTTAAATCCTACAATCAACGTAAATCTTCTGATTTGTTTCTCCTAAGCAATAACGTATCGGCGAAGATTACAATGATTGATTAAACTAACAAATCTGAATTCAAAAATTGCCTAAAAAGGAATAAATAAGTAGGTTTTCTTCAGCATACCGTTTGAATCAAAGGTTGTGCTTCTGATTCCGCCATGGATTTCTGCTTTTAACAATCACAATTCTAGAAAGAGAGAGAGAGGGCAGATTAAAGTTGGCAGTGGACACGTTCAGCCACTCACCATTTTATAAACCCTTTGCCGATCTCGTGGGCGGAGTTTTCCTTTCAGTTTCCTCAAGTTTTAGCTAAATCCCAAAATGGTCCTTATATTTTAGATTATAATCAGATGAGTTCGTTCGGTTAAGCATATGATTATATTGCCCCTATGGTTTTTTGCCCGAGTGAATAAAAAGTCATTAACGTTTGTTCATTGTCACATTTATATTCCATTTTTTGTTGTTGCATTCTTATAGTGTGCGTTTTATTAATTAGTCTATTGTCTCTTCTATGATAATTTCTTTTAAAAAGCCAGTTACGAAAGTACAAAAAGATTTATTTGCCTCTCAAACTTTTAAATAAGAAAAAAATAAAAATTATAAAAGTATGATAAAATATTTATTACTTATTTTAAAGCACATTGAGAAAATATTTGGACATAAACCATCATCAAAGACTAAGTACTTGTCTAATTGTATTTTTAAGCGCCAAAATATGTAGGAAAAAGTAAGTTTAGTAAGCTTAAATTATAATTTAAATTTTTTCAACTGTGCTCTAGACACATCACACGCTAATTACTTGAAAATTGAGAAAAACAAAATACGATAATAAGAAGAAAATGAAAATATTTAGTAAAAATACAACAAATAATTTATATGTTAATATAAGGATTATGCTACTTGAATATAAAAATAGTACATAAGGGATTACATAAAATGACGAGGAGGGAAAAAATTGAATGAAAAAGTTGAGGGTGTTTTAAATTGAAAAAGAGTAATGTTATTCATCCCCAGTGAGGATGAAAACACAGTTTAGGTGGCTTTAAATGATAAGTTAAATGAAAGGTAAAATTAAATGACTTATTTAATTTCACGTATCATTTAATGTCACATTAAGGTCATGTAAACTGTGTTTTCATCCCCAGTGAAAATGAATAACATTACTCATTGAAAAATGATAGAGTTATACGTGTCATTATGTAACCCGTCATGTAAAGTTTGATATACATGTAGCAATATCCTTAATATAATTATAACATTTATGAATATCTTAACAACTCCGGTAAATGTCATTTTTCCCCCAAATTAGATTTTTACCTTTTTGCCTTTTTTTCAATGTTATCACACATTTCATTTTTTTATTTCATATCCTTTCATGTATAAAAATGATTTTAAGTCTCTATTTTCTCAAACTATTTTTTCTTTAATTTTTTCTTAATTATACATTTTATGGGGTCAACAAATCTTATCAACTTTTTAATCATTATTTAATTAAATTTTATTATAATCTACTAAAACTTAAAACTTAAATTTTATCTAAATGAGGATTCTTCAATATAACTGTCAATTAAAACCTATGAGGGTGAAAAGGTTCTAATCAAAAGCAAGGTGGACCGCGTCATAATTTCCACGTGCACGTGTGGATGGCACGGGATTGTGCGCCGGCACAATTCTCTAGGTTTGGTGCACTGCTCCTGCCCATTACTGTCCTCAGAAGATTTCTCATCCTGGGCCCATTTCTTTTTTTTTTTTTTTGATCTTCTAGATCGTGATGGGACTCCATTTATGGGGTCCACTTTCCTTGCTCACAGCCAACTCGCTGATCGGCTGATGTCATGACATTATACTGGATGCTACCGCCGTAGGCTCCGTGCGGGGAAAAAACAAGGACTATGCTATTCGTACACGTTTGTTTACACCTCTGTTTATTCGGTCCCACCTGTCCCCCCTCACAATAGGGGGCCACGATTATTTTATTCATCGTGGGCCCTCCCCTCATGTNCATCTGCCCCCCTCACAATAGGGGGCCACGAGTATTTCATTCATCGTGGGCCCTCCCCTCATGTGAGAGGAGTGTAAACGAGGGTGTAAACCCCCATGTACGAATGGTTTTACCCCAACAAAAAAGAGATGTGCAATTTGTACAGAACATGTGTTGCCAAAATTAATATAGATATAGTTGACAATTTTCTATTGAACAATATAAGCTCTTGTTTGAGCTACATTATTTTTTGGGTTAATCCAATTGTACATAATGATTTGTACATAATGGATTATCCCCTTTCACATAATGCGTGAGACCCATGTGTATTTAAAAATGGACATTTTTAGTTGTACATTATTTAGGTTACATAAGGATATCCACCCCCTCACATGGGGGTGGGACCCAAGTGAATAAAAATAATGTAGGGGGTGAATACCTTTATGTAACCCAAATTATGTACCACTAGCAATGCCCTTTAAAAATTCTGACAATGTGATCTCCATCTCCATTGTGAGTGGTAGGTAAAAAATTACGTAAAAAAATTTGGTACATGTAGCATGATCCTAATTTTTTTTTTATTCTTCTATTCATTTTCAACCATACATTTTTTAATAAAATAATATTTTTCATCACATCAATAACTTTTCCTTCCTTTTCAACCACATATTTCTCATCACATAAAACAAAAAAAAATGCATTATTGGACTCAAAATGTGCACCAAACAGGGGCTAAAGCTCATCCGTGCCTGCCTACAGGCGCGACTCTAGTCTAGGTTGGTTTGGTCGTAATTAAAGTGTAACGGTTATAAAAGTATAAAACGTTTAAGCTCCCTATGTTAGTTCAAGCGTACTCTAGATCTAGCTAATTTTTCAGTTTTGATTTGATGATTGATATAAAAGGTGATAATTCGTGAATAGTGATTCTCACATGTAACGATTAAGCTACTTTTGTTGACTATGGTAGTGACGAAACACTACAGAGCAATTCACGTATCATTTGATACGGATAACTTTTGTTTTGCCGTCGGACCACTGACTTGATTACGGCTGAACAAAACTCCCGAACCGAATCAGACCCAACCCGACCTGACCCGACCATAACTGAACATAATCGAACAAAGCGTTATTTATTAAGTCAAAAATATCCGAATTGAGGTTCTGTTCTCGATTCTAGACTAAGAATCGAAAAGTCGAATCCCCCTAATTTTTTAAATTTATTTATCTTAAATAAGTCAAATTATTTTATTTTTTTAAAATAAATTTGCTAACTAATTAATTTAGCCCAAACCCAAAATATGCTATTTTTATTTCTAATTTCCAGCCAAAACCTAATTTAATCAAATTGACCTAAGTTTTACCCAAATCTATTATTATATCGTAGTGTCGTTTCTACAGCTCTGGGAAAATCTAAT
>CAIGRT010185485.1:0-14072 GCA_903798405.1 Fraxinus platypoda
TCTACCATTATTTCAAAAAATTATTTGCTATAGTAAGATTCTCCACCACACATTCACCAATAAAATATTCTATACACAAAACAATAAAGTTATTTTAAATTTCAACCACATATTCTTCAAAAAATACTAGTATTCATTACTCTATTTTTCTCTCAATAATGAGAGACAAACACACCCTTAAAAAAGGGGCTAAGTGGCAATAGTACGGAATTATGTACGGGCCAAGTAAATAATTTACAGTGCTTTTGCTATATTTGCCATAGCCACACACAGCTCATCCATGGCAGACGATCAATTGTGTTGCGCAGGTGTACCGTACAAGCCTTTTGCAGTTAGATTCTCCACCTGTCAACATATCATTGGCGAGTCTATGTGAGGTCAATGGTCAAGACTGAAAATTTAATTATGTTGTTCCTGAGAAGGTGCTTTCACACTAGATTTTTTCCTATTTTATATATATGACAACCACACATCTAGGTTATAAACACCGACACATTTTAAATTCGATGACAACAATAATAAGAAAGTATTTTCTATTTAATTTTAAAAAGTTGTTTTTTAAATAATTTAGTACATATTACAAACGTAACATCCTTTGCATGAGTGTAATCTTTCCACTAAAAGCATATGAATTCGTCAATTACTTAACAATTAATACATGTCAAACATTTGACAAAATCAAATTTGTTTTAAAGAAGTATGTAGTAGAGAGATAGATCATTATAAAAAAAATAGTATCACATTCGATCTAACCAACTAAGGGAAAAAATAGAAAGACACCCAAAAAGTTTGTGCGTTTCTTGAGTTAGTAATTACTTATGAGACAAAAATATTCGATGTGAATAAAGAGAGCATGTGTACAGTTTGTTGTATGGACGTGCTGGGAGGCAAATGTCATTGGGACAGCTGCCTCTACAGTGCTCCTCCATACAAAGTTAATAACATACCAAATCACGTTTTTTATTAGTATAATCACTAAAGATAATAAAAATTACAAATCATGAAATTCTATGGTGGAGAGCTCAACAAACAAAAGTCAGAAAAAAAAAGAACAGCACAAAAGAGGAAAAACCCCTTCCCCAAATTCTCTCCTCATCTTCTTCTCCAAAGAAGAAACAGGGATACATATGTGTGTATAGAGAGAGAAGAAGAGAAGAGAGAGCGAGGACTGCAACTCACGTAGTTACATATCGAATTTTCATTCTGTATATGGATTGATTCTTCTTCACTCTATTTGATGGAACCTATTAGCTTCGTAATCACGGCATCCCATTAGAGAGACGAAAAAAATTACAGAAAGCAAAGCACAATTTCCATTGGGATTGGGGTTTTTGTATTGTAAATTGCAATTGCCCTTCGCTCTGGCGGAGCTCAAGGGAACAATACCCTTCCTATTCTCTTCGATTTTCTCAAATACTTTCGATTTCAAATTGTGGAGAAAAAAGAACGACAATAATTGGAGATTGTTTTACAGAGGAAGAAAAATGTTGTGGATTATGAGATTTTCTGGGTTTTTTTCTGCAGCAATGGGGATGATTGTACTTTTCCCTTCTCTTCAATCCTTTCCTCCGGCGGAAGCCATTAGGTCCTCTAATTATCTTCGATGTCCTGCATGTACAAATTCAATGGACAAATTTTCCTTCAGAAAAGCCCCTGTTTTTCGCAATGCCGATGAATGCAGCTCATCAACACTGGGAAAATCAGGCGTTTGCGATCCCTCTTTGGTACATGTAGCTATTACTCTTGATGTTGAATATTTACGCGGTTCAATTGCTGCCGTTCATTCAATTCTTCAGCATTCGAAGTGTCCAGAAAATGTTTTCTTCCATTTCCTAGTATCAGAAAATGGCCTCGAAAACCTAGTCCGATCCACTTTCCCAGAGTTAAAGTTTAAAGTTTACTTCTTTGATCCAGAACGAGTCCGGAGCCTGATTTCAAGTTCCGTGAGGCAAGCGCTTGAACAGCCGTTAAATTATGCTAGAAATTACTTGGCGGATCTTCTGGAACCATGTGTGAAACGGGTGATTTACTTGGATTCGGATCTCGTACTAGTCGATGATATTTCGAAGCTTTGGAGTATAAGCTTGGGGAAGAAGACGATAGGCGCGCCGGAATATTGTCACGCAAACTTCACCAAATACTTCACCGAGTATTTCTGGTCGGACCGGAAATTCTCAGGCGTGTTTTCAGGCGAAAATCCTTGTTATTTCAATACCGGCGTAATGGTAATAGATCTGAGTAAATGGAGGCGGTTTGGATACACCCGCCATATCGAGCGGTGGATGGATATACAAAAGACAAGCCCAAGCCGTATTTACGAGCTCGGCTCGCTTCCGCCGTATCTTTTGGTTTTCGCTGGACAAGTGCGTCCGATCAAGCACAGGTGGAATCAACACGGTCTTGGAGGAGATAATGTGAGAGGAAGCTGCCGTGACCTCCACCCTGGCCCGGTGAGCCTTCTCCACTGGAGCGGCAGCGGCAAGCCGTGGCTTCGGCTAGACTCCAAACAGCCGTGCCCTCTCGACTCCTTGTGGGCCCCCTATGATTTATATGGACAGTCGACGTGAATATTGTCTCCTCTGTAATTCACCGCCGCCGGTAAATTCCCCCAGTCACTGTTTTCAATAGTATTTTTTGTTACATTTACTCATTTTCTATTTTCTTCTTTGATTATCATTTTCCATTTTTGTTTTATTTGTATTGGTCCCCCCCCTCCCTCATCTGCTTGTTTTTCCTTTTGGTTTATTTTATTTAGACATATATTAATGAATAAAACAATGTTACACTGTATTTGGTTTGTACAACTTAGGTAGGATCTGCTTGTAAAAGTTTTACCTTATTCTGAAAATTCTACTTTCAATTAGATAAAAAACTTTCAGAAACTTTGAAAACAAACAATTTATTTGCCGTAAAATAGTAGTTGACTTTTACAAAATCATATTGAATGAGTGGGTTAGTGAATTTAGTTTTACTCTTTGAATGATGAAACATTTGGTGCGGGAAATAATGTTAGGGCAGATTGGTAGTGTTGCAACATGGCAGATTCAATTGATAACACGAATGCTTTCCACTTTTGTCGGATGGATTAGGGAGCTTATGTTGCGCTGCTGCCACGGCTTATGTTTTTTAAATAAGCTTGCTGGTGTCGTTCCTTTTGTCCTTTCCCACATCATCATATCATATTTGATTTTGGATTAATAGGAGAATGCCCCATATATCTATTAGAAATCTCAGAAAACCCCTCCTAAACTTTTTATTCTTTTATAAATTATTATATCTAATTATTTTTTATGTACCACCCACGATCGCAAACCTTTAAAATTTTATTTTCAACACCACCCCACTTCATCTTCTTCCCCAAAATTTTATTAATCCCTTCCAAATTCTTTCACCCCAAATTCTTCATTTCTTCTTCTCACCTCAAACCTTTTATCAAATTGAGGTTTTCTACGATTTTCAATAGATAGGAGGTATATTGCAAATGAAAATTTTTTAAGGGGGATTTTATACTATTAATCATTTGATTTAATAAAACTTGGACGATTGTGATTAGATGAATGCTTATCATCGGTAGGTACGGAGTCTGTGGAGACAAAAAAAATGAATACTAATTGTTACATAGATTAATTTTTTTTTTTTTAAAAATGATGTGAGCAGTGGCAGGTCTAGATTTATCGGACGTTTGATAAAAATTGAATTTGACCTTGACGTATATTATTGAACAATATTAGAAAAAGAAAAGGTTAAAATTATATTCGTTCAATTATTGAGTGGGTGGAATAGGCGTGATTAGGTATCCACGGGGTTCTTCGCTTGGAAATGTGGAGGAGAAGCGGTGGATATCCTGTGATCTAGCTAACTACTATGGACAATGAAATTCCCTTTTTAGCCTTTGTATGTTTGAGGTTAAGATTATTAGGAGATTAGTTAAATAAAGCGGTGGGTTCTTTTGTTGGGCATTTATTTAGTTTGTTAGAATTTTATTTGGTACGTAGTATCGAACAGGACAATTATAAATATTTTAACTCTTTTCCTTTTTTGGTTATTGAAGTCGGGAAATTATCTTATGAATACGAATACGTGCCAACTTGACCTTAATAATTTGGTGTATAGTATTTTCAAGATATGAATAGCTGTAAGGTATTGGTTGCGGGGGTCCAAAGTTGTCATTGTTGCGTACAAAGTGTCTATACTTTTAAAAGCGACCGATTCCTTTTAACCTCCCTCCCTGGCATCACACGTCGCCACTTGCTTTCTAATATTCTTCAAATCAGGATAATTGTACATTTATTAACTTTTGTAATATAATAGGATTATCATGTAATTCACTGTTTTAATTTACGTCTGAATGCCAAAATTTGCATTTTTGATCCCCAAGCAATGTTTTAAAATTAGTCCGCTCGATGACCTAATAACGTAAAAGATCAAGCTTTGAACTCGTAGAAGTTATTGTAAGCAATCAAATTTCGATGAGAGAAAATGTTATTAAAACATCCCCGTCATATGTCCAACTTTGTGAGTGTAAATTTTGCTTTTGAATTGGGAACAATTTTTAAAAACTTGAAGTGAGACATATTTAAATTCATAAAACTCTGGAGAATCTCCGTCCAAAAAGTTGAGGATGTATTCTACAAAGAGAATAGGTTGTGACCAATAGTGCAAAATTCCCTTCATTTAATTATGAGTAGTATTTTAATTGTATAGGTGATTAAGATTGAGACTTGGCAGCTGACAATTACCCCCCCGGAATGAGTAATCAAATATGAGTTCGACAGCTTTGTCGCAATTATCCTAATCAGACGCTGCTATATCTCTTACCTTTAATTAATCAAATAAAATCAAAACTAAACTAAGTTTAACAAGCAAGAATGGTCTAGAAACACGTACAATAGGACAATGAACAAGGATATTACACACTATTTTGACGAAGATGAGGACCACATAAGTTAAAACTTTATCTTAGGTCACGTTTCCATATTTTTGCCCCTATTTGGTTTAGATAAATTTAGATTTTTTTGTAAATTTTAATAAAAAAACGATGAAATGTGTAGTTGAAAAGATTCTTGAAATGTGTAATTACAATTAATTATTGACTTTAACTTGAATTTTCATCAATTTTTGTAACTGAACCAAACATGAACTTCATTTTGATCCCTTAAGTCTACTATCACACTTTAAATTTTCAAGCACTAGCCTAAGTGAAGAAGTTTTGCTTTGTGCGAGTCCACGTGGCACTCTTTTTTAAGTTCCGGTCAAGTAAAAATGTGCAATTTTCCAATTTTAATAAGAAGAAACCTAAAATTATTCATTAAAAGGAGGAGTTTGTTCATTTGGATTTATTATTGATGTTTCGTGCCAAGCCAAGGGTGTGCTATTATTGCTGTCAATGCTGCGGAAAGAAACAAAGTGCTTAAAAACGCAAAAAAAAAAAGAAAGATCAGAACTTTACGGCTACAAACAGCCACCGACAGGGGTCGAGGGGAGGGGACCATCACAAATTGTGGTGGCACCGCAATTTGTTAACCAATAACAGGGTTATTAGAAAATGATTTCAAACTTATTTTTGCAAAACACAGGACATGATATTCCTTATTTTGTATGACTAGAAACTTGTTTTTTTTGCTAAACTGGGCTTCAAATTACTTATTTTGGATAAGCAAGAAAATATTTCTTCCCTAATCAATTAATAGTCCAAAGACAAAAGTTCGAGCCAATTAGAATGTATTGCAGAAGAAAAAGGTTTACATCTTGCAAGACCAAGTATATGTTATAATTATTGTTTTAAGATTAAATTTGGGTTTAATGAAATGTGATAAATTAGACCCAAATGAGATGAATTGGTTTTAGAATCAAAATTGAGCAATTTGAGTTTTGCCCATGCATAGGCAGGCTATTCAACCATGTGTACGCATGCCTTGAGCCTGCAGAAATAGAAGCAAAAATGAAAAATGCTTCTATCATGCGTACGCATATGCTAAAAAACTAGTCATTAGGTTGGTTTTTTCTGGTTTGATTCTTGACGACTTTTCATGAAAATATTCAACTTTTCATATTAGTATGACACTATTTCGTAGATGGTGAATTGAAATATATAAATAGGTGATAGATTTCAATTACAAATATACGCGAGTCAAAGAAACCTAAATGCTGCGTATCATTCTCAGCATTCTTCAATGACTGTCATTCCATGCAATACCTGTGCCTGTGGGTGTGATACGGCTACGAACCTGAGAAATGTTTGCAGCGCCACCGAGCAACCACTTCTTCTCCCGGCCGAAGCCCTACTCATCCCGTTCGAGAACAGAACCAAAAAAGCAATGGAATTCGTAGAACTCAAAAGACGCGAGACCCCAGATCGATTGCCTTGTGCAGATAATTGTGGTGTAAGCATTGACTGGCATGTGCTTACAGATTACAAAGATGGATGGACTGCTAGAATGACACTCTTCAACTGGGGAGAATCTGACATTTTAGATTGGTTTTCTACTGTCGAACTGGTCCGAGCAGTGCCTGGTTTTGAAGAAGTTTATTCTTTCGCAGAAAATCCCCTGAAGGATGCCAATAATACGATATTTTTCAAGGGTCTTCCAGGCCACAACTACCTGGTTGCAGAAAGAAACGGGTCCAACCCAAAAAAGGATCCTCGGGTTCCCGGACCGAGCAGTCAGTGATATCTTTTACTAAGAAGAAAACATCTGGAATTAATGTGGCTCGTGGGGATGGATTTCCCACCAAAGTTTACTTCAATGGGGAAGAATGCTCATAGAATTGCTGCAGCCTCTTCTGTATTTAGCGGCATTCTTTTGATGCTGCTAATTCTTATAGGCCTGCAGCAATAGCAACATACACTTATCAATTTTATCAATGCTTCTTTTATTCTTTCTTTCATTCCATGTAGTTGCAATTTATGATTTTACAAGGCTAATTGAGATCCTTTATATATTTCAATTTATTGAGCAGGTAGATTCTATGGGTAGTTGAGGTTACAATCCAAAAGGTTTGCATATTAGATCGAGTACTTTGATCACTTTATAAACTCACAGTACATGTGTTTAATCACTGTAAGACTTTTATTTGCACCTTTTCAACAATATATCAAACTTACCACATCGTCACCACCTACACGATAATCATGGCTCCCTCTTAAATGATGACCTTTTCTATCCATCAACTTCTTCCAGTAAGATCCACATTATCCATAGTGATTCCACCATCCTAAGAGTTCAGCATCAACATTGATATTAAGTGGGGCCCAGATCTTCCAATAAGTCCATAGATTCAACTTGAACATCGACCTGGCTAAGTTTGAGATATGCTTAGTAGAGACTTTACCTGTCGTCCCAAAAGTCCGCATATTAGGTGAAGTAGAAAAATGCTTTAATAAACTAGAAAATTTGTGTACCTTATCGATCAGGATTTTGTTCGCACATTTTCAACACATTTAACAACATAAATTTGAATAAAGGAAATTATTCACATTTGAAAATTTTCAATCAAGAAATAAACAAAAGAATAACTTAAAAAATAAGTTCAAGTAACTTTCAAGTTTAGCCAGACATTTTGTAAAGCGTGAATTATTAAGGCTCTGTCTGGGAATAATTTATAAACATTTAATTTATAAATAGATAAAAATGAATAGTGAATAGTTTAACAAATCGTGTGACTTTATATACACTTCTTGCAAAGACTACTAAATACTAATTATAGTTGCATGTATTTTATTTTCATATTTTGTTCAAACAGGTTCAAATGGAAGTGCTGGGTACAAGAAAGTGAATTTGACTTACAAGCATCTATGCGCTTTGAACACAATATTTAAATAAATAAAATTTTCCCTAAACTTTTGAATGATGTGGGTAAATTATAGGATCCTATCTAAATTAAGACCTCCTTGGAAAATTTTCTCATCTTATCTGCACTAAACATGAATGGTCGATAGTGGTATGAAAAAATCACAAGCTAGGGAACATAATCAAACCTTTATTGTGGTGGACCAAGCTACCTAATTAACCACTTCTTTCGCAGCTTCACATCCAATGCCAAAAATGTTTTGGCTTTCTTTCATCTTCCAGAAAATCAGAAGCATCCAACACAAGGTCTTCATCCATATCGGGTAAAGCCTGGATCGCTTTTATCACATTTTCTATGGGAACAGAGTTCAAATTCTCGTCTTCCTTTCTCTCTCGTCTCCCAAAGACGAAACCGCAGTTGCCATCTCGCAAAGAGCATGAACCACAATCTCGGTTTTTCTCCGTGCTTTCTTGGAAGTTCCCGAGATGGGCGGATTTTAAACTGGCGCTTTGTCTACTGATTAGTTATAGTGATCGTACAATCTGAACGTGAAGACTCCTCTTTCTCGAGAAACTGATCCGACCCTGACATGGCTGGAGATTGGCAAACCCTCAATGGTTGGACAGATTTGAATTCAGGGACTTCATCTTGGATATCCAAATTATGGCCTGACGTCCATTCCTTAACATCACCACTTAAATCTCTCCATATCAAATGTAAATGTTTGCAGTATAGTACGGGTCTGGTCATATATTGACTAGCATCCATATGTTCCTGCAATTCATCACAGTTCAATTTTCAATAGTATTTTTTTAATGAAACAAGATAACACTCATCACAGACTAATCATATGAAGTGGTATGAGATCAATAAATCATTCAAATTACTCTGAAGAAAGGGATAATAACAAATTACGAGTATCACACGTGTATTTTAACGCTGCTGAAAGCATCATGATACTAAAATTTCATAAATAATTCAAGATCGTGCTAGGCTGAAGTTGTAGTATTCTGTTGAGATTTGAATATCATAGCAATCAGATTTAGGCCTCGTTTCTTAGATCCTGTAAGCTGTAGACAGTATCAATGTTGCTGTCAAGAAACTATATCCTCAAACAACTGAAATAAGCTGCTACATATGCAGCATTACTTTTTATGTGCACGCCATCAGAAAAGCAGTTCATTCCATTCAACTGAAATTAATAAATTTTTCTTAGTCTTATTTTAAATAAATAAAAAACTATTGGCATTGAATGGCAATGTAACAATTTATGTATCAACTGAAAACCAGTAATCAAGTTTGACATCTGTCATGATAGAATACAAACCTTGATATGATTATGCCATTTGCGGTCATCAGCAGTCACCATTTGCCGGGCATCACCCCAAGAAAAGAAATCCAACTCCAGAATTTTCGTTATAACATTATATTGCCTCTTCAGAGTTTTATATCGCTTTTTGAGAATGTCAACTTCGTAGTCAAATCCAAAATCAGCATTAATAAGTGCAATCATCTCTATCCATGCTTGTTTTCTGAATAGGCCATCAACCTGGTTTCCTTTTTTCACTTGATCTAGCATAAGATCAATGAAATAACGATCCATTGGTGGCTGCCAGTATGTCCTTGAACGAGCACCTATAGTAGAGCCAATATCTGATGGCACCTGTTGTGTGTTGTCAACAATTCCTTTTTGTTACATGGATTCCATATTCTTTATCAATCATAAATATCATGAAGAGATTCAGCGGCCACATCAATAATGCAGCCAGGCTCCATTATATCCTCGCCTAAATGTGGTGAACATTCCAACAATCTGCAACCTGGCTTCTCATCATCTAGATTTGGATGAAGATATTTCACACCTTCTGACAAGCTATATGTATCAGAATGTGACACACTGTCAATACTATTGACATTTTTCCCAGAACAGGTGTCTTTGCCTCCAAAGGTTGCGTTTTTATACATCTCACACAAATCATGATAATCTCGGAGTCATCTTTACTCTGTATGATCACCCATGCTCACCAAAATTCCAGGATCAGCTACTGTTCTCAACTCAATCTTTCCTCACCAAGTCTTCTTGACTAACTTGCCCACCCACTAGCTCAATAATCTACTTGTAAATAAGCCCATTATTTTTTGTGAGCATTAGAAAACATTGGAAAAAATGAGGATCGGTTAGTAAAAAAACTATTTATCAATTATATACGTAATTGTTCTCATATCCACAATGGACATGATAAATTGGCAGAAGAACCTTTTTTACGATTCTCTCCAAATGTGAGAACCGTAAGTAAAATTCTCTGAAAGTGGACAAGATAAGACTTTCATTGCAAACAGGATGTGAAGGCTGTGATGCCAGCCCAATAGGCGATGATGAAACTAGCCTTCGGCCCAATGCTATTGCCCAATATAACCAAGTAGCCCAGTGAAACCCAAGGCCCAATAGTCGGTCCAGTGAAGTGTCTTGTGAATGCGACTTTGGTTGTTTTACCTTATATTGAAAGTGCAAGTTTCTCTAGACCGTTGGATTCTCAGCTACTGATCTCGATATAAGCCTGAGTGATAATATGAAAAGTTGATTTTTCACTGTAGACTTTCTGACTTCTATTCTTCGAGGGTTCTCTAGAGTCTTCTGTGTTCTTTCTTTCATCTTCTCATTCTGATTTTGAGTAACTCTTTAATATGGTTTAAGAGTGGTATTTCTTTGTGAAATCTGTTGAAAGAGTGTATCGTGTATGTGGTAACGGTGAGCTCTTCTGATCCATATAAGAAGTTGCACGTTTCCTGTGATCGTGAGGGTTCTTGGGTGAATCTGGGTCGTACGGTGTTGATACAGAAGGGTACAATATTTTGAGCCTTCGATCGATGATACTTTGGTGTCCAGTGGTTATAATGTGAAGTTTGTAATAGGTTGTATAGATTTGTAATACTTTGTATCTTGTTTTGTATGACAGTGGTATCAGATCATCTCTTGGTTGTTCTTGGGGCTTCGATCAATTAATTTTCTAGGTTCTTCTTTTTTTATTGCTTGAAAGTGTGAAACTCTAGATCTGTATTCGTTTTGATCTGGGGCTTATTCTTGCATATCTGTATTTTAGTTGAGGAAATTGATACGGTGTTCATGATTTTTTTTGGTTCGACTTGAATAAAGAACCCTATAACTTGGGATTTTTTTATTCTTGGTCCTTCGGTGGAACACCATACCTCTGCTGTGACATCTGGTCCTCCCTATTGCATTGTATTTGGCCTATTGGTGGTTAATCTTAAACCACCCCTCTGGTTTGCAATCCAAAAACTAAAATTCCCACCCCTTTATATCTACATATTCGTATTTGTTGCGAAATTTGTGTATTCATCCTGGTGTTCAAATTGAGCCTTGACCTGAGAACTTGAGTCTCACGGAATCCTCATGAATTTGATCATTCTTAGGGTGACTACAATTGTTTCCTTATTTGTTTTGAGATATTGTTACTTCTTTTGTTGTTTTTCATACCTTGATTCTGCACTGTGTTATCTTTGGTACACTTTTGTCATTGAAAATAACTGTGACATTTTTTTTTGATTGTTGCTTATTTTATTTTAAAGCAATGACACAAGAATTTCCTGAAACTATGACAGATTATCAGGAAACTAAAGCTGATGAACTTGCTTATGCCTCTATTATTTTGCGATGATCTGATCAAGTTTTGAGGAAAGTAGAAAAACAAGATTCTGCTATGGCTCTGTGGGATGAATTAGAGAAACTTTATCTTGTTAAATCTTTACCAAATAAGTTGTTTCTATTGGAAAGATTTTTTAGCTTTAGGCTAGATTCCTCTAGGGATTTAGATGATAATCTTGACATCTTTAATAAGTTGGTTCAAGATATTACCAATACTGGTGATAAAGTTTCTAAGGAGTATAAGGCTGTTGTGTTACTTAATGCCATTCCTGAAACTTATAAGGAAGTTAAGGCTGCCATAAAATATGGTAGAGATGCATTTACACCTAAGATAGTTATTAACTTTTTAAGGAGTAAACAACTTGAACTTAAGACTAAGAGAGGTAATAGTGGGTCTGAAAGCCTATTTGTTTGGGGAAGAACCCAGAGCAGGAAGCTTCTAGTAATCAGGGGAACAATAATAGAAGGAAATTCAAAAGTAAGGGCATGTCTAAGTCAAAGACAAGAAATAAAAAATGTTATGGGTGTGAAAAGGCTGGATATTTTATCAAAGATTGTTTTAAGAAGAAAAATGAGCAAGAAAATAAAGGTATTGATGAAGGAAATGTAATAGAACCTACCGATTCTACAATTGTAGATGTATATGTTGTGACTGAACAGGATCCTGATCATAACTCTGCCAATGTTGTTGATGAAGGAAATCAGATTCAACACTAGATCTTGGATTCTAGTTGTTCCTTCCACGTGACTCCTAAGAAGGATTGGTTAGACTGTTTTAAGGAAATTAGTGGTGGAGAAGTAGTCATGGGAAGTAACATTGCTTATAGGGTTGAAGGGATTGGGAATGTAACATTGAAATTTGATAATGGATATATTTATACCCTTGAAAGGGTAAGATATGTTCTTGAATTAAACAGGAACCTAATTTCAATGGGAAATTTGGATGATGTAGGTCTACATGTAAGATTGGAGATTGCCTATTGAAGGTGCTGAAGGGATCTCTTGTTATGTTTAAAGGGATTAAAAGAAATGAGATTTATGTGGTCAAGGCTAGTGTAGTGGTTGATCACATTGTTGAGTCTTCCAGTGCTGAACTTGATGCCACTCTAAAATGACACAAGAGATTAACTCATGTGGGTGAAAAAGGCCTGCAAATCCTTTATAAGAAAGAGGTTTTTTGGAAATGACTCTATATCTAAAGCCCCATTTTGTGAAAATTGCACTTTGGGCAAGCAGCATAAGTTGCACTTTAACACTGGAAAGCATAAGTCTACATCTGTTCTTGAATATATACACTCAGATTTATGGGGACCTTCATCTACTATCACTTAAGGAGGAAATAGATATTTTCTGTCTTTGATTGATGATTATTCTAGGAATGTTTGGGTTTATTTGTTAAAACATAAATAAGATACCTTTGGAAAATTTAAGTATTGGAAAGTATGATAGAGAATCAAACTAGGAAGAAAATTAAGACACTTAGGACTGATAATGGTTTAGAATTTTGTAATACTGAGTTTGATCAGTTTTACAATGAAACTAGGATTAAAAGGCATATGACTACTCCTTATACTCCACAGCAAAAAGGAGTAGCTGAGAGGATGATAGGATCTGGCATTTCTAAGGTCCTATGGGGTGAAGCTTTAATGGCGGATTCTTATATTGTCAATAGAACTCCTTCAAGTGCTCTAGGTGATAAAACACCGAAGAGCAGTGGACTGGAAATGTTCCAAGTTATTCTCATCTAAATATTTTTGGATGTGCTGCTTATTTTCATCAGAATATAGGAAAATTAGAGCTTATGGCTCAAAAATGTATTTTCTTGGGATATCCCGATGAGGTTAAAGGGTATAGGCTTTGGAATAGAGAATCTAAAGGTTTTAAGATTATCACAAGTAGGTATGTTACTTTTGATGAATCTAATATGCCATGTTTGAGAGATAATGAACCTAATAGACTACCTGAAGTGAAAGGAGGAAATGGGACCAAGCTACAGGTGGAGCTTGGACTCCCATCTGATCATGTTGAAAGAGAACATGTGGAAGAGGAAGCAGGAAATGCTTTTGATCTTCAAAATGTTGAAGAATATGGTAGTGTTTAAGGAGATTTAGATAAACATGTTAGTGATGTGAGTGATTACCAATTAACTAGAGATAGAATTATGAGAGAAATAATAGAGCCTATAAGGTATAGAGATTACCCGTCACATGTTGTTTTGTCTTCTCAAGATTTGGTCTTCAAAGAACCTAAATCTTATGAAGAGGCTATGTGCAGCCAACAATTTGAGAATTGGTAGATTGCTATGAAAGATGAAATAGACTCCTTAATGAAAAATAGAACTTGGACTTTAGTTCCTAAACATGCAGGTAATACACTTGTTAATTACAAGTGGATTTTATGTTAAGGAGGGAAATACTGAGAAGATGTGTGTCAGATTTAAGGACATGCTTGTTGCTAAGGGATTTACACAAAAAGAAGACATATATTATAATGAGATTTTTTCTCATGTGGTTGCGTATACTACTATTAGAGTTATGTTGACTTTTGTTGCTCATTATGATCTTGAACTTGAACAAATAGATGTAAAAATTGTTTTTTTGCATGGTGATCTTGATGA
>CAIGRT010185500.1:0-11371 GCA_903798405.1 Fraxinus platypoda
CCCCCCAGGACCCCCTGCCTCCACCCCCTCGCTGCCATACTGGTGCCCACAAAGAATCCAATTCTATACATTGTAAGCGGCAGGAATCGAACCTTCACACTGCGGCTGTCAGCTCAACTGAGACCACCTCACTCTTATTCTTTGCACCACTGAGCTATGTCCCGGAGGGCTTGTCCACTCTCTATTCTAATTTTGTCTAAGCCTTGTTTCATAACTTTTTCGAAGTTATAAGTTCGTCAAATTTTTTTCTTGACCATAAATTTAATTGAATTCACATCTTTTATTAATATTTTAATTACATATTTCATAAAATCAATATATAATAATCTCATTACACTTATTACCTTAACTATTTTCTTCGCCACATTTTTTTAACATTTCATTGATTAGAAAATCTTGTCTTTAGTTAGGATTTTTGTCCAAAAATATTATTAATGTGCTTTAACATGGAGATCAAATATTTAATCGAATTTTCACATTATTATTTATTTTGCTTATTTAAAAATACAATGGACAAATGCGTTTTTTTACTCCATCTTAAAGAAAATTTTGAAAAGAAATCATAATCAGGAAAAATTTATATTCATTTGAGAATAAGAATGTGATGAAAAAGTTTGAGACATAAATGTGATCATGTGTAAATGTTACGAATCTTTTATGCAATTCAAATGTATTCTAGTTATTAAAAATTATGGAATTTTTTCAAACAAAATCAAACAATTTCATTTTTCGATCAAAATCATTTTTTGCAATTCAATTTCGTTTCAAACCACAATTTTAACGACATAAAAATAACATCTTTCCAAAAAGTGAAAGAAATAAATCTGTAAGTCTGAAATTTTAATATAACATTTAAATTGAAACTTGTGTAACAATAGCATTATATTTGTGTCAATACAAGTTCAAACCAATAAATTAATACAAGGCTCAACTATAAAATTTAAACTTACAAATTTCTTTATAAGAGCTAATAGAAGCCAACTAGCAAGCAAATTGTTGAAGTATAAATTGAACCAATAATATAATATATTGGATAAAACAAATAATTTATTTTATAAAAATTGAGTGAACAGTTTAGTTTGATTTCAAACGAGTTTTAACTATCGAAAGCTAAATTGAACCATTTCTAAAAGGTTCGATTCAATTTTGAACAGAAAATGTTAACCGCTCTATGTGAATCCAAAGCAACAGTTCAAAACTGCAATTTCGATTCGATTTGATAAGTTGTCCCTACAAAAGACTTGGCACCCTTATCACAATGAAATAGGCGAATTGAACTTCTGAGAGCAAATCAAACTTTCAAGCAGGAAAATACTAAGACAAAATTTTGGCAATTTTAGAAAATTGGATTATTAAAATGACAAGACTTGAGATCTCTCCCTACATAACTTAGAATGTGGTCATTCATCCATGGTAATAATCTTCCTGAAACGGCACAATGTTTGAAAATTTTATTAATTTTTATGTTCAACGTACCAAATATGCCACTAGTAATAACAGTAAGAGTTTTGTACAGCGTACACTCTAAAGTTTAGGTTCGGAAAATCTAGTCGAAAACAGTAGGGCAGAGGTAACAGAGGGCTATAATGTAGTTTTTACTAAATCAAGGATACATGTGATATCAGTGCAAAAACTGGGTGTTTCATGTTACAAAGACTAAAAAAAAAAACAGAAAAATGAATTTTTTTCTTTTTCTTTTTTTTTTTTTACCACTAAAGCTACTTTTTGGAGCAAGGAAGTCCAGTTTCTTTTCAAGAAAACGCATCAAGATTTGCATGTTTTCTACATATCTTAAAAGAATTCAACTTCATTAATCATGAACTCCTGACAAAAAGTAGCCATCTTGACATCTCATTATATATTTCTTGATGCAACACTTGACTAAGAGATTATCGTCTAAATTCGTATAGGACAGGGAGTTAAAAGTATGTCAACATTAGTACGAATTTTAATTCTGCTAACTGACGATGCACACAGAGTTTCCTTGTAAACACAGTGAACACATCAAAAGCTTAGATGACATCGAGTAAATTTCACATCATAATCAATGCAGAGCACACAGCAATGGAGCTCCTCTGCAAATGCAATCCAGAAACGGATGGATATGGATAAAATAAGTCCCAGGCATTTTATAAAATCCCCAAAAATAAAGCATTAGTTGGATAGGCAATTCAAAGTATGGTGTACAACAGATTTACATAATTATACACGGGTGAAACATTTTCCAACCTAAGCAATGCACTAGAATAGTGCAAATAGCACTTTCACTTTTAAAAAAATTCTAATCATTATGCAAAAAGAAAATAATAAATAAAAAAAGAAAGTGAAGAAATCATACTCCGTTAGTCGTCTGATGGCTTTCATCTAGCATTGTCAGCCTTCGCTTGGCAACCTTGGACCTGTAACACCAAACCTCAAATGCCTCCGTCAGGTCTGGATAACGAATGTGCTTATTTTCTAACCATTCGGTTAAAATTTCTGCCTGGTTCCCTGATGGCAATGTGAGAATTATTGAAACAAATGCCGACTCCAATGATTGCCAGAGCTCACCATCAATTTTTAACAGCAGATTCTTGTCATCATCGGAGGTGACAGAATCAATAGAAAACTTCATGACCCTTATGAATGGAAGCCAGACTTTAATCATGTTTAGGCGTTTTTTTGTTGGCAAAATAACAGTCCCATATCCTATTGCTTCCAAGACTTTAACTGTCACTTCAAGAACTTTTAACTTTGCTTCAGTCAATTCACCTGCTGGGCATGTGTGCTCAACAACTTTAACTATATTTTCCGAAGTCTCCACCCAGCTGTAAACAAAATCTCTCAAGGATTCCAACTTTGCTAATATTTGAGAAGCCCATAACAGATCACTTAAGTTGGACTGGAATAATTCCATTTTTTCTGACTCTGCAACTGATTCTTGGAGATCACCAACCAAAGAATGCACAAGATTTACAAATCTGCTTGATAGTCTGTTGACACATTGTCTCACCTCTAATTTGATCTCATCATCCACGGTTAACAATGGAGCATCATCGTCTTCAGTGAGCATGTATTCAAGCTGCTCCTGAGCCGAGGTTTTAAGATCATTTAATGAAGATGAGGGTGATGATGTTGCGAAACGAATAGCTGACAGAAAAATCTTAACTATAGCCAGAGGATTGACTGGCCGGAGCCGAGCAAGTACTGGCTCTGCTTGTGCTCCCATGCCTGGTATAATTTTTAAAATTTCTTCTTCCTCGGCTTCTTCCCAGGGGACTGCTTCCAAATAGTCCACACAATTAGCAACAATTTGCGGGCATTCAAGCTCAACAGCTACTCTCAGTATCCCAAGAGCATTTTTGACACCATGCCATAAGTCAGTTATGGAAACATCTGAGGTTATATAAAAGAGTCGAAGGACAGTAATGTGATAGTCAAAGTCAGATTCTTGGCAATAAACCTCAACACAGTTGCGCGAGTCAAGAATTTGGCATGTTGGCCAGTTATCAGATAGCCTGTCAGCAAAATACTTGCTCTTGCCCATAAGATTATGTGAATGACAGTAAATCCGATCATCACGGCCATCGTGTGTTCTAATCCTTACAATGACATCACTAGTAGTTCTGTCACCTATCCTGCTTGGTGTCCTTGATTCACTGTGCTGAAATTGTAGAGAGAACCAAGAAAAGTAATGTTTAAGAAAATTTCCAGCAAAATCCCGTGAAGCTAAAAGAAAGCGACGAAGATGAGACACTTTAGCATTCTCTAAACAATAAGTAGAAGTCCGTGAGCATTCATTTACTTTGTCTATCAATGTTACCATGGAAGCAATATTTATAAATGTCCGAGTAAGAAAACTCACAGATAATTCCATCAACCACTTGTACACAGCTAATTAGTATGGTTATTATGCGCTCTATCACCTGTAAGTATACAGGACAAGAAACACAAAACGAATATGATAAGCAATTAAAAGATTTCACAATCAAATTATCTAGAAAGGCAGGTTATTCGCATTATATCCACAAGAATGCAGATTGAACTTGTACATGTTATGAAAAATGCAGTCTGCCTTCAACTTTTTAAAGCTTTTAGCACGTCGTCCTCTCCTTTAAGATAACAAGACTTAACCCGACCTCCAATTGTAAAAATCATTGCACATCCCCCCCACCCCCACCCCACCCACACACACACACCAAAAAAAAAAAAAGTCAAATCTGTCCAATTATTTGATGCTGAAGTAGAAAGAATAGCCTGCAGCATTCACCAAGAGTAAATCCGTTTCACACCTTTTCCACTCATCAAACACCCCAGATGTGGTGCTTACACTCTCATCAATTAAACCTTAGGGAGAAAATGGCACTAACCCAATTTTTCATTGCAGCGGGGCAAAGAATTTGAAGGGGCTTCTGTTTATAATGAACGGCACTGAATATTGCTTTCCAAATAATTAAATGGAATTGACTCCAGGAGACAATGTTGCAGCCATATGGCTAACCAGTGATTATTAGTGACTCTGGTTTCATGCAAGTAAGTTGCAGCTTGCAATCTGAACTAAGGACGGGTTTTTGGGGTTAGCTCACCCTTGCGGGATCGCAACTTTTGTCCCGGCCATTGTTTAAATTAGGAGAGAGTGCATTTACATTTAAGAAATTCTACTCAGTTATGGGTTGAGAAAGACAACGAAAGACTAAGTTACTGCAAATAAATGAGAGATACAAATTAACGGAGCAATCTTTTGTTCACCATTTCAAAGACGAAAAACGTTCCATAAGGTACAAACAGTGTAGCTTGTGTACAGGAAAAAAAATTGAATGATATCAAAAACTGTTATAGACATCAGTGTTTGATCAATGGTCAGTATGAGAGAAGCACTTAATGTCCTAAGGAGTATAGGCACCCTTTATTACATACTAAGGAGTGAAACTTCTTCCATTCCAGAAGCAAGCCAATACTCACCCATTAAGTAAAGGAAAACCTTACACTAAAAAGTCAGCCAACAATGACACAAGAAAACACAGGGAAGCAATTCATTTTGCTAGGTCACTTTCTTTTCTATTTCTTTTTCTGTTCCTGTTCATGAAGGGAAGCAACAAACTATAAACTTCTTCCAGATTGCAAGCAAGCATTTATACTATTACAAATATGGCTAAGGCTAAGAAAATGGAAGGACAACATGACAACTTAGATGCAGTTATAACTTTAGTCATTACAGGGATAAGCCTCACGTTTCAATGTCCACCGTCTATAACCACATGCTAAATATTACATATGCAATTTGCACCAAAAGTAAATGCAGCAACGAGATGTGGTAAAACAAATGATATTTGAGGAGACTAATCTTGGGAACATTCAAGATTAATGAGGAAATAGAAATATGACTGAGTATATTAACCAAGAAAAACTGAACAATTCAAGAATGAGAACTCAGAAATTCAACGGTGACATACAGATGCCAACTATTATTTAAAAAAAAAACATTATACTTATCAAACAGAATCTACTGTTGATCCAATGGACTTGTTCTAAGAAGCATGTATATAAATATTGGGTGTAAGAAAAGTAGGGTCGGTAAAACCACATATATACGGCATTGAAAGGTAAACATGATCAAAACAAACCAAGGTAGGCCAACCATGATTCAAAGTAACGAAGGACTTGCAAATATATATATGACAGCAGTTCAACAATTGTACAGAACTAGAAAAATGAAATATAAACTTAGGAGTAGCCATTTGACCAATACACAATTACTCAAAAGAAAAACTCCCGAGCAGCAACGAATTCATCTAGGTTTTGATAGCGAAGAATGAGTCTTCCAAATAACAATAAATAAACATCTTACTAGCTAGTACAAGAAGTCCTTAGAAGTATAATTGATTGTGCAAGGTAAGGGAGCTGAACCAGAAGTTAAAACCAGGGGAAAACATTAAAACCCTTAACATAACCTCCATCATTTTGAATCTCATTCCTCAATGTGCACACTTACACGATGAGTATAAAGCATAATTAATTATAATAAAATGGAATAATGTGGAATGAAGAATTTAATAAGAACAAACTGAACAACTAAACTATCACAAAGAATAAGAAATTTTAGCAAAATTTCTAAACGAAATAGTTCATATCTAGACAGAAGAATCCAAATTACAGTGCTTTTCTGATATATATATATATATGGAGTATCAAAAACTAAACCCATAAAGGAATTTTCACATATAATTATGCAAGATTCAAAAATCAAACCCTAACTGGAAATTCGGAGGACTGTCAGAACATACCTTCTCTTCTCATCTCTGATCTCGGAAAGTTCAGATTTTTTTTTGTTTTTTATTTTTTTCTGTGCGCTACATTTCATGGTGAGGTCACAGTACAGGGAGATTCGGTAGTTTATTGGGCCTATCCAAAAAGATTGTACTCTCTAAATATGGACTACCTCATTCAAAATGGGCTAGTAGAAAAATATAGGAAATGAAAAGTGGAAATTACAGCATACCAGAATTTTAAGCTTTCAATTTCAAAATTTAAATTCACAAGTTTTTATTTCAAAAATCAGATGATAATTAAAATTTTAATAATTTAATTTTTAAAAGTATAAAATTAAAACGATAAAACCTCGATTCAACTCTCAGGCATCAAACCCTCTCTCTCCTTCTCTCTCTACCAACCACCGGAAAGGAGGAGCTCCACGCCACGATGATGCTGATGAGTGGATTGAGGGACGCTGCTACGATTGTGCTCACGCCACTGTACGTAGCTGTCGGTTTATTTCTAATCTACCTCTGTTTTCTCTTCGTCTTGTTTGTTGTGGTGTTGAATGCAATTGGTGCGGCTGCGATTGCGGTGGTGGTGATGGCAGTGAGTTGTTGGTGTAGGTGGTGGGCGATTCCTGCTAAACTACGATGGGATGATCTATGGTGTATGTGTGCTGTTTTGTGTGTATGGAAATGATTGTGTGGTGGTACGGTTAAAGTGGTGGAGACAACGATGGTGAAGTAGTGGTGGTATTTGTTGGTGGTGTTGATTTATTTGAGATGGTGGCGGTACTAGCGGTTGTCGTGAGGTGGTGGTGCTGGTGATGGTTCTGGTGATGGCGGTGCAGTGGCTAGACGGTGTTGGTGCTACTAGTCGATGTTGGTGGTGATGGGCATGTCGAGGTGGTGGTGGATCGGTGCGAGGATGTGGTGGTGCTTTTCTAAGATGTGTTGATTTGTTTGAGGTGGTGTTACTATCGGGAGGTGGTGGTGATGGTGGTTATGGCGGCGACGGTGACAGTGGTGTTGCTAGAGGGAGTGGTGAGGTGGTGGTCACAAGTTGGTGGTGGTCACAGATTATTTGGTTGTTTGTAACATTAAATTGGTTAATCTGTGACCAATAAACAATATGTGACTAATGAAAAAGATAAATTGTGACAAAAAAAATAATGTGCGACCTAAAAAATTGTTAATTTGTGATTGTCTACTAAATTGTGACTTATAATATTTGTGATTTGTGACCGATGAATAAGCTGTGGCGTATAAATTTTTTTATTTGTGACCGATGAACAAATTGTGATTTATAAAATTTCTGAATTGTGACCGTAAAATAATTTGTGACCTATAAAATTTCTGATTTGTGACTGATGAACAAATTGTGACATAAAAGATTTTTGAATTATGACTGTAAAAGAATTTGTGACATTTCAATTTTTTATTTGTGACCGATGAAAAAAATTGTGACATGAAATTTTTTTGAATTGTGACCGTAAAATAATTTGATAATTACAATTTAGAGAGAGAAGTTAGATGATATTGAATATTATTAATATTAAATATTTGAATTAATATATGATTGTTGTATAAACTAACTTTAAATATGATTTTTTAAATTGGATCTTAAAGAAGCTGATTGGGTGTAATTTCCACATATAAGAATGAATAATAGTTTAAGAATACAATTTTAAAATTAACAAATTTTATTAAAAAAAATTTCAAAAATTAGATGGCATGTGATTATGACCTCTGTTAAATGTTGCGATCTATGCACTGAAATTAAATAGATCACATTTACATACCACACAATTTATATTTCACAATACATAATAAGTTACAAATCACACAAGGTCACTTTCACATACCACACAATTTATGATCATAATTACATATTATTAAGTCTCAAATAAAATAAATAATAGGTCACAAATCACATTGTTAACTGGTCACCATCATTAGTGGCTATAATCTTCTTATCCCACCTCACACCATCCCACTCTACCCTTTCCTTTATATCATAGCAACCTCAAGATCTATAGTTTCCAGATGGCCTAAATTCCTTCGACCAACCAACCATGACGATAATACTTGGATTTGATCAACCAAAAAATAAGAAAGGTTTGTCGACGCAAGCAAAAACCATTTGAATTTGCAATTGAATCCTTCGGCCATGAGTTACGAAGCAATTTCAATAGCATTTGGGATTTTCGGTTTGCCTCTATGTCCAATCAATCTGAACGAATAATAGTAGCTGAGTTAACATGCCGACAACCATTGCCTCTCGCTGAGCTTGCTCAGACGTCGAGCATATAGTGAGAACACACTAGCATCATACTTCATTTCACAATCGGAGATTTTCATATTTCGTTACACAATAGGAGATTTTCATAAGTGTATTTTGTACATTTATATAGGTCATTAAACTAAGATATATTTTATTAATTTTTATTACTAAGATATTTCATTTATTAGGTAAAATTCAATGATTAAACTTGAAATTGGAAGAAATGAACAAAAATCAACAAAAAGGGATGATTTCCAAAGTTTGAGGACCAAATTGTAAATATTTAATAGTTGTTTCGGATCATAAAAGATGATTGAAAGGCACACAAGATCAATTGAATGAGCATTGAAGCCAAATGATGAAAATTGCACAAAAAAAATACCAAAAATACCATGGATGAAGTTCAGGGACCAACTTGCAATTGGTCCTAAAGATTTAAAACCATGCGTGCTCATGGGGCAAAATGTCTTGCGCACGCCGGGCACAAAATTTTCTAACCCAAGGCTGAACTTCATCTACCATTCACACAAAAGTGCCAAATCTTGACCAGACAGGCCAGGTGTTTTTTTTTTTTTTTTTTTTCCCCTTCCATTCAGTTTAACTCTTTTGGAAACCAATTTTGGGGACTTTTCTTAACCCAAATGCGGCACCTATATATACAAAACAAGGAAGAAAATTCAAGGGCTCTCTCTCACACCTCTTATATCAGTTCATATCATAAAATCTTTCAAGAATGAGGGAAAAATTCAACATAAGTTGAAGATGAGAACAAATATAGCAAGGAATCCAAATTAAAAAAAATCAAGAACTTGAAGGATCAAATCTTAGAATTGAAGATCAAGAACAAAAAATAGATTTCACATCTCCATCTTATATTTATAAATTCCGATGATTCTTTTCCAATTCCTATATTGTTTTATCTTTAAAAATATGCTAGCTAGATTTCTTTAAGTTAATTTATGTTCTTAATAGATCTTGAATGCTTTGTTTAATTATTTAATTTTTGATCATCAATTAGGTAATTAGTTACTTATTATAGTGCTACGAGGTCATAATAGGCTAGAACTTTGTAGTTTTAACATGCGGACAATAGATGTTAAGAATAATATGTATATTGTGTGCAATTATATAGATAATCATTTAATTGAATGCGTTACATTTTATATAAATTCAGACTAGAAATAAAATCGAGACGTACTTAGAATATGTTTAACTTACCTCAAAAGAAATGATTAAATAAAATTGGATTATCGATTGTCATGAATACACAAATCACACTAAATTATATAGGTCTAGAATTGGAAATAAGATATTAATAGGCTAATTTAAAATTCCAACACATTTCGTGTGTATAGTTAAAAATAACTTAGATAACTAGTAGAGTACCTTATATAAATAAATATAAATATCTTTTGTTACTTTACATTCAAATTTGATAATGGGTTGATACAATTTGATTTAAAGTTTATTTCTCGTGGGACGATAATTTTAACTCATTACATTATTATTTGTCAATGATTTGTGCACTTGGGTGTTTCGCACGAAAAATTCTTACTGAATAAACCTCTGAGTACAGAAAAAAAAATCACAGAATTTACACAGGAATTTGAATTTTATCTCACATGGGACCCCATGTGAGATAAAAGCCTGTTTAAGCTCGATTAGAGTAGTTTAGCCGAATGAAATCCTAGAATTAGAAGCCTGTTTAAGCTCGATCCTCTGTAGAGAATTTTTTATTTTTTTTGGAGATACGAAGGGTGAAATGGGAAAGGAATGGAGTAGGAGACACGTTGTGTTGAGTGTAATGGAGTGGGATGTATTTGATTTTTGAAAAAAAATATATAATTATTACCAAATTTATTAAATTAAAACTTAAAAAGTAAAATTTAAGATAATTTTCTCTTTAATGAAATCTGATGTTGAAGACCAAAATAACACAAACGAGCCCGACATATTGCAAAATGCAACACTTTGATAAAACTATGACGTGTCGAAACAATTATGCACCAGAAACTTATTGGGCCTTGTTTGAGGATTCTAACTTGGGAAAAATTTAGAGAAAATTACCTAGAAACCTACTTTTAAAATTTCATTTTCAAAAAATAGGTGGATTAATTTTTATTTCACAAATCAGGTGGTAATTAAGTTTTAATAATTATAATTAATAATTAGATAATAATAATAATATAAAATTAAATTAATATATCCACTCCCTACCCCCAATCACCCCCAACCCACCAAACCGAAATTTCCATCAAACCCTAACACCTCTATTCTCTCTCTCCCTATTCCCTCTTATCTCTATTCCTCCACCGGTAATGATGGACGCTGCGGGGAGAGGACCGACATCGCTGCAAGAGAGCGATGTCGACTGCAAGACCAGCGCTGCCTCGACCTCTGCCCAGGAGGGTGGGAGGCGATCTGACATCGTCGCTCACAGGAAGGTAGGTCACGGTTTCAACATCACACGGTAGGAAGGTGGGTTGTTTTGACATGGTTGAATCTTTTTGGGGTTTCCGGTGAAAGAGGAGCGCCGTTGCGACCTCTGCCCAGGGGGTAGGTGGCGATCTGACATCGCCACTCGCCGGAAGGTAGGTAGCGATTTCAACATCACATGACAAGAATGTGGGTTGTTTAGACATGGTCGGATTTTTTTATGGTTTCCTGCGATGGCTCTACTGCTATGGTGATGGTCTTAGGGTGATTTTTGTGATTGTTGGTTGGTGGTGGTTTCCAAATGGTGGTGATGGTGCTTGCGGTGATGACGACTGAGATGGTGGTGATAGTGCCGCGGTGGCGATGGTTGGTTAGGGCGCAGAGTGGTTAGGGCGCTGTGATGATGACTGAGATTGGT
>CAIGRT010185506.1:0-11356 GCA_903798405.1 Fraxinus platypoda
CCGCAGCCAACTTCATCACCACCACCACCACCTCCCGACAACAAAGTCACAGCCACCCAAACACCACCACCCAAAAACCCACATCAGATCGCGGAGCTGCAGATCTCGACCACGGCACGCAGCGGATCTCGACAACGGCGTGCGGCGAGGTTGAATAGGCATGAGCGCCGCTGCGGGCAGGATGCGGAGCGAGGCACCGTTGCGGGTCGCCGACACCTCGCCATCACCTGAACCAAATGCTGCTAGTTGTGTGCGGGCATGTCGGCGCCGTCATGAGCAGCGCTCGCCTCCGGTGGTCTGTGTGTGGATCGCCTTCGCCGGTGGTGGTTGTGTGTGGTCTGTGACGGAGGCGAGAGATATGGGGGCGTGGGAGAGAATTAGGTGAGGGATGTGTGGTAGATGAATTTAGTTTAGGTTAGGGATATTAATTTTATAAAAATATTAATTAAAATAAAATATCTGATTTTGGAAATGTGAAACTTCCAATCTGATTTTGGAAATGTTGATACATAAGCTAGTGTTTTGTGTAATTTCCACTAATTTTAAACTATGATCTGTCCTATATTGGCAAATCTAGCTGTGTAAGAAAACAGAGATCCTCTTCAATTTTCCATTCATTGATCTCTAGAAATTGAAAATAGTGTTATTTTTTTTATAAATTCAACCATTTTTTATTGTTCGTTCAAAGTTTATAAGTAGATCCAACGTCGAACTTAAAATACTTTTTGACACTATTTTCGAAAATCTTTACATGCACTTACGAATTGATATTTTCTAGTCGGCGACCAAACACCAGACGACCAACTTTTTTGCATGTTTAGCAGAATAATTTAAGACATATATTTTATTAACTAACCCGCAACTACTATTAACTTATGATCTACATATTCGGTAAAACCCACAACTTATAATCACTTGAGTCGTGATGTCCATTACAGGCATTATCCTCGTAAAAAAACAGATGTACTCTTGCAAAACCCAAAGGTATTACATAGCAATATAAACATGATAATGTAATAAGATGAGTAAAAAAATGAAGACATTACTCATTCTACCAAGCTTGGACAAAAAAAAGAGATGAGCTGAGTACAATGATGTCCGCTTGGCAATGGCACTAGACGGTATGAGCACACGCTGCCTTCTCTTTGCAATGCCGCAAGTGTTTAGTTAAGTTCTCTCTAATAGTTCTGCCTATTGGATCGACATGCTTACAGCTCTGCACTATATAATCAGAGTCGTGATGTCCAGACAAGACAACATCTGGATGCAAACTGTCACCACAATCGATTATAATATTATGAAGCAAACAACATACCAAGATAATACTAGGTAGTTTCCGCTTATCAGGCCTCCACATAACCTTACTTAGGATTCTCCAACCACCCTTCAGTTGCGAAAACGCCTTAACAGCAGCAGCTCGGGCAGCTTCAAGCATTTGATTGAGTTCTAACATGGGTATTTCAAGATCATTATCTTCGTAAGGAGTTATAAGCCATGGAAGAAGTGGGTAACTAGCACCACCTACGATATATTCTCGAATCTCCTCTTCCTTAGATGACATCCTGACCTTTCCATTTAACCGTTCGCCACTTTCACAAAGTTTGTAAAATCCCGAACACTTTAATAGTCGAGAAATAGGCATGCCCCCCGGCCAACCTGTCACAATATCCAGAAATCTCGTCTTGTTATCAACAACTCCTTGGACGAACATACTGTAATTGTTTTCTTGATCACACCAATCGTCTGAAGTTTCAACAGCAGGAAGGGTCATAATGACGTGTGTAGCGTCTATTGCTCCACAACAATTAGGCAATCCCGAAAATGCTTCAAATGTAGATTTGATTTCATCCATTTTATTAGAATCAGGCCATTTAAGATGGTGCTTTGCCCGTTCTTCCATGGCCTCGATAAATCTCCAGGTGACCTGAGAAACAGTGGACTGTCCTACTCCAAAGGAAGCTCCAACGGAAACTTGGGATTCGCCAGAAGCCAATCTTCTCAACGCAATAGCGACTTGCTTCTCAACACTAAGGAGCCTTCCTTCAATATTGATGAGACCCGAAGGCGGTCTGGAAATAAGATCTTCTCTAACAAGAGAACAGATGTACTCAAAAGTTTTCTTTGATATCCGAAAGAAATATTTGAATCCTTCTTCCTCGTCGTAGGGTTCATTTGAACCTGCAAAGTAGAAATAAGTTAACAAAGACACAGTTTAATGGAGAAATTAACAGCTACAAATCTACAATGATAGACAAAACGAATTAAAAAGTTGCGAAAGATCGAAAACTAACTAAATTTTCAGAGAAATGCTTCGGAAATCTTGCCAATCTGAACTCCATTGTCATGAAAGAGCAGGTCAGCTGAAATGGGGAGACAATGGCAAGAGGAACACCAGGAAGAAGACAAGCCAGCCACCGGATTTTTAAATCAAGTGAAGTCGTCGTTTCAATTAAATTTAACGGTGTCGTTTTGAGTTGAAATTGCCGAATGTAATAGGGATACGTTTTATTCAATGCATTTTCATAAAACACTTTTCTCCTTTCGGTTATAACAGAATGGAGAGGAGGAAAAAAGGAGGAATTGGATCATTGTGAAACTTTCCCTCTCTAAATTCTCTTCCTCTCTCTCTGTCTTATCTCTTTTCTATCTCTGTAATTCAATTTTGTTCTGAATTGAATTCTATATTTTCAATATAAGTGTTGGTTGTTAAAAAAAAAAAATCAATAGTAAAGTTTTGCAGGTTGCTGGAATTAGTAGATTTGAGGTTGAGATTTTATCTCAGCCATTACATTTGGTATCAGAGCAGCTACGTGAACTGGGATGGCTGAAACTCGAAGCAAGTCGAATGCGGATCATCTGAAGCAATTGGACAAGGAGGTCACAGATCTGGGGGTAGCATTTGAATCCTCAGATCAGATGTTGAAAGTGGTGAGCACCAAGCAGGATAGAATGGAGCAAATGATGGGTGAGATGAACCAAAGTATGAATCTATTGTAGCAATGTTAGCTCAGATGAAAGGGGGTAAAACCGTTCTTAAGGAGAAACAGATCGAAGAAAGTGCGGTGCCATTTCAAATCAGTGGCGATAACAGTCGTGGGAGTGAGTACCATTTAAGTAATTCCAATGGAAATAGAGAGTTTAAACTGCATCCCAAATTACCCAAAATAGATTTCCCTTATTTTGGAGGAGATGAACCCAGGGATTGGTTGTGAAAGGCGAAGAAATACTTTCAGATTCATCAAACAGAAGATGAGATGAGGATGGGAATTACTGAAATGTACCTTAAGGCTTAAGGGGAAGGCTGACATATGGTTCCATGGATTTATTTCCAGCCACCCCCACGTTGATTGGGACATGTTCTCAAGGGAAATTTGCAGGAGGTTTGCTGAGAACACAGTAGAGGAAGTAATATAAGTCTTCAGCAAGCTAAGGCAAAAGGGATCTATGATTGAATACCAGGAGCAATTTGAAGTATTGAAATCCCAAGTGATGATTTCCTTACCACAATTGCTGGAGTCCTACTATATTTCTGTCTTTACGAGTGGCCTGAAAGATGAGATCAAATCAATGGTTAAAATCATTCAACCACAACCTCTAGCTAAAGCCTACAAAATTGCCATTCTACAAGAGAATACCATCACAGCCCTCAGCAGAGGCTCTAAAACTTTCAAACCTCTTACCCAACAAATAAGTGGACCAACCCAACCTCTAAACCAAATGAACCCACTCCTAAATCCACATCATACACTGAACCAAAAAACCCCACTAATCTCCTTAAATTTAAAGCCATTACACCCTCTGACTTTCAGGCAAAGAGAGAGCTCAGATTATGCTATAAGTGTGATGAGAAGTGCACTAGAGATCACATTTGCAAAAACAGGATGCTCAATTTCATCTTAATAGATGAAGAGAAGGATGAGGTGAAAGAGGAACTACCTGGAGATGAAGAAGAGCAAATAGATAAAGGAGGAGCGGATGAACTAATGGAGATTTCACACTGTGTATTGGTGGGCAGTACCAGGGGTAAAACTATCAGGTTGTCATGGTTGATTAAAGGAAAAAGAGTGTCTATTCTGATAGATAGTGGAAGCACTCATAGCTTCATTGATGAACAGTTGGTCAATAACATTAGTTGCAGCCTACAGACAGCCAAACCTACCTTAGTAACTGTAGCAGGAGGAGGGAAACTAGTTAGCAAAGCTATTTGCAACACATTAACTTGGAAGATGCAGGATCTGGAGTTCCAATACCAATTGAGGGTTCTCAAATTAAGGGGCAGTGATATGGTACTAGGGGTGGACGGGCTAAGTCAATTCAGCCCTGTATTTTTTGATTTCATAAAGGGGAGCATTACCTTCAGCCATGAAGGTGTCAAAATGGAACTTCAAGATGAAACTATTAGAGAGGAATTTCATATGTTGATTGACAATGAAAAGAAAAGATGGTGCAGGAGTCAAACTTATGGAATAATGGCACAAATTGCTGCCATCACTGAATGAGAACAAAATTCCACCCCTGCAGAGATAGAAGCTGTGGTGAATCAATTTCCTATAGTATTTTTGGAGCCAAAAGGCTTATTACCCCTGCCCAGGTTCAATGACCACCATATACCCCTAAAAGAGGGGGCCCAACCATTCAAGATGAGACCATACAGATGCCCATACGTGCAGAAGGCAGAAATAGAGAGGATAATTAAAGAGATGAGGGAAAATGGCATCATACAACCAAGTAATAGTCCTTGTGCTTCACCTGTGCTGCTGGTCAAAAAGAAAGATGGTACTTGGCGTAATTATTGTCTATCGTTGGCCTCTATGGTAGAATCAGTCAGGGGGCCTGAGAGGCGGTGGTTTACCCTGCGGCGGATAGCATTATAACTTGTTTTGTTAAGACTAATATTTATTTCTGGAGTTACTATGTAGATTATAGGCAGAATAGATGAATTGCTGGATGAGTTGAAGGGAGCTAAGTGGTTTACAAAGATTGATTTAAGAGCTGGCTATCATCAAACCAATGGGCAACCAGAGGCTAAATCAGTGTTTGGAAATGTACCTTAGATGCATGATCTATAGACAGCATAAGCAATGGAAAAAATGGGTTAGCTTGGCGGAATGATGGTACAATACCACTCTGCACACATCCATTAAAATGACCCCATTTGAGGCATTATATGGTCTTAAACCACCCCAGTTGGCTTTGGGTCCATACCAGTAGAGTAACATCGTCATAGTAGAGGAAATACTTCAAGAAAGACACAGAATGGGCCAGCTACTGAAAGAAAATCTGGCTCAAGCTAGAGCTAGAATAAAACATATAAACCCAGAAGTGAAAGAGAATTTGAAGTGGGAGAGTTTATTTAAAGTTACATCCATATGCTCAACAAACAGTGGCTAGAAGAACTAACAATAAACTATCTGCAAGATATTATGGACCATATCAGATAATTTGGGTCAGTGGCTTACAAACTGGAACTACCTGCTATGGCCCTAATTCATCCAGTTTTCCAAATCTCATTACTCAAGAAGAAGATTGGGGAGAAAGAAGTTCCTGTTCGTGCACTTCCAAATCGGAACCAGGCACATGGAGAGCTCAGCCCCTACGGGTGTAGTCTACACGACAGGTCAATCAAAATGGGGAATCTGTAACACAGTGGCTAGTCCAATGGAAGGGCTCCAATCCAGACGAAGCGACTTGGGAGAATGCTGAGAACATGCAGGCATCTTTTCCATCCTTTCAACCTTGGGGACAAGGTGTAGCTGAGGGGGAGGGATGTTATGAAAGAGCAGGTCAGCTGAAATAGGGAGACAAAGGCAAGAGGAACACCAGGAAGAAGACAAGCCAACCACAGGTTTTTTAAATCAAGTGACGGTGTCGTTTCAATTAAACTTAGCGGTGTCGTTTTGAGTCCAAATTGCTGAATGTAATAGGAATAAGTTTTATTCAATGCATTTTCATAAAACACGTTTCTTCTTTCTTCTTTCAGTTATAACAGAATGGAGAGGAGGGGAAAAGGGGGAATTGGATCTCTCTCTCTCTGTGTAATTCAATTTCGTTCTGAATTGAATTCTATATTTTCAATATAAGTGTTATCAATAGTAAAGTTTTGCAGGTTGCTGGAATTAGTAGATTTGAGGTTGAAATTTTAGCTCAACCATTACATACATTTATTTATCTATTCCCTAAATATACAGTCAACTATTAAAGAATTTATACAAGGAATGACAGATTCAGACCATAGGCTAATATTTTGCATAGTTATCAAGAATCAAAGTATAGATGTGTAAATACAAAAGAATTAAGAAACAGTACATAAAGATCATGCAAGTAAACAGTAAAAAAAATTAAATTGAAGTCCCTTGCTGAAAAATGCACCCCAGAATGCATTCTTTAAGAACCAAGAAAAGAGGAAACGCGCGCGCGCGCACGAATACCCACAATACCAATTTACAAAATTTCTATATTTCCATAAGAAAAATAATTAAAAAAGTAAACGCAGAAGAGAATGAAAGGGTCACCTAGTGTTGTAGAGTTCTTGTGCCAAAAAACATCCCACCATTCAGAATCAATTGCTCTGTTATCTATGGGAACTGTGCTTACCCTCTTGCTCTTCTTCTTCTTGTTTTTGTTCTTCATTTTCTTGAATTTTTTAGAATCATCTTTCTTGGGTTTCTTGTCAGGGGCCATCCCAGCAATTTTCACGAGAATTCCACTCTTTAAATCGAATTAACTGAAAGAAAAAAAAATAAAAAAAATCGAACGAATATCTGAAGCAGTAAGCTGCTAGATTGTTGTAGATGGCGATTTAGATGAATTCATACGATTTCAGTTGAATTTATACCATTTAGCAGATTTAAACTGGAGAATCGGATGAAAGATTTCAGATGGGCCGTGCTTAAGTTGAATGTCCGAAAATGTACACAAATAGCATCAAATCACGGTGAAAAACGAGTTTGGTTTTTCTTCTTTCTTACATTTTACATTTTAGCACCACTTTTAAGATTTCCAGATAGTGAACCTTTATGTCTAGTTTTTTTTTTATTTGCCTACTATTTAGTTAATTCTATATATATCGTTTAAAAAATATTTATCAAGAGTATCTTATCTAATTGTTAAGAGCTTGTTTGTCTCCCATTATTGGGAGAAAATTAGTGTAATGAATAGTCTTTTTTGGAGAATGTGTGGTTGAAAATTAAAGTAACTTTATTGGTTTGTGTGTAGACTATTTTATTTGGTGAATGTGTGGTGGAGAATCTTAGAGCCCGTTTGGTGCACATTAAAATGAGAAAATGTATTTTTTGAAGTGATGTGATGGGGAATATGTGGTTGAAAAAGAAGGAAAAGTTATTGATGTGATAGAAAATATTATTTTATTGAAGAATGTGTGGTTAAAAATTAGTAGAAGAATGAGAATGAAAAAAATAATGTGAATCAAACAGGGGCTTACTGTAGCAAACATTTTTTTAGAATAATGGTAGACAAACAGGGGCTAAGAATCATGCTACTTGTTAATGGTAGCGTCGAGATTTTTTTTTTTTTTTTTTCTTGAGTCAAGATTCTTTTTGAAATTTATTCTTTACGCTTAGTATCAATTTTAAGATCCTCTATGTTGGATGCATTGGGAATGACACGAGAGATCTAATTTCTCATGTCATCATTGCTATTTTTGATACTTAAAACGAAATTTTTAAATGTCTCGATCTGAAACTCCTTTAGGTTGTGTCTGGAGGGACTTTCCTTCAGATTTTCATCAGAAATATGGCCGTTCTTTTCAAAGTTTGGGCCCCACCTGTGACACAGCCAGTCAACAATGGCTGCTCCTCTTCCTCTTCAACGGTACAAAAATCAATTTTTTGGATTAAATAATTGCTCCCAGACATGCTCTTAGTGAACAATTTGTTTTGGCTCTAGTAAGAAGTCACATTTTATATTCGTAAATATTTTGACATAATTTTTCATAATTTGCAAAGCTTTGCTCTACAAATAGATTAAATTACACATTGCTGCTACATTTCTTTAGTTCATCAGAGGAAGCCAAATTTGGTTTGCTAGTGTGAAGCATGTAATTGCAGGCTCCAACAGCCTCTCCCACCGTCAAGAAAATCCATTCATGGCCTATTGTATCTATGAATTTCGACTTGTTCAGCTTCTTCATCACCTCTCCACAAGGGTTGGCCAATACAAGCTGCAAATGCACCAATAAAACAATCAAATCCTTATTCTTGGTCGACCATATAAATCTTTTTTCGTTGCTTAGGTTGATCTTAAGGTGTACAATGGACCAGGCCAAGTCAACAAGATTGTAAGAGATAAAGAAGACTAACCTTGAGGCCTCTTCTATCAATGATCTTCTTAACCTCCTCAAACATGCTAATCCCACTCGTATCGATGTTTCCGACAGCTAGCAATATCATATAAGAAGTCAAAATGTCAAATTTAGCCCCTGATGGACGACTATTATTTCAAAACTCTTTAATTTCCACTCATTTTCAACCATTTATTCACGTAAACCCAAAAAAAAAATTCCTATTTTTTAACCACGTTTTTTTTCTCTCCAAAAAATCACTATTCAAAACTCAATTTTCTCAAAATAATGGTTATCAAACAGGGGCATAGTTTTAGCCCTTGTTTGATTTTGTTAAAAAATCAGATTTTCGATAGATTTTGATTAAAGTTTACGAAATGTGTGGTTGAAAAATTGATAAAAGTTATGGATCCCATGAAATATGCCATAGATTAAAATGAGTTTTAAAAGACGAGGACTAAACAGGGGCTTAAGTTCTTCCAAAGAGATTTAAGTAGTGTTTTTAAAGTTGATCATTTACCACTCATGTCTAGTATGATGTACTGTAAGCTCGTTTTTCCCGATGATTTTATCTCATCTTCTTCATCGTCTATCCATCTTGAAATTCTGGAAGTAAAATTAAAACGAAAAAGTTATAACACAATGTTTCAAAGAATTCTAGTCAAGAAAACAATTAAATTACAGTACCTTTCTCTCAAGTAGCTAGCATTCGCAAAGTAAATTGGAGCGTCGATCTCTAGTATCAAAATCCCGGGAACATTATTCGTGTTTGGATATTGATCGACACTTCGGTAAATCCTAGTGTCCGGGATATTTCCAAGAACAAAGGTTCTTGGTCTTGCAACAAATAAAAGCACCCTAAGCACAGATAATCCAACCTGCATTTATACAAACACGATTAGTTCTTCAAACGACTTGTTCCATACACGATTCGTTCTCTTAGCGTTCGATGCGACACGTAGGTTCTTACCGCCAAGATTAGGCCAATCTCAATGTCGGCAAAAACGACGCCCAAGTAAGCACTCATGCACACTACGAAGTCGAATTTGTCTACGTGCCAAAGATGAATTGCAGCTTCATAGTCTATTAGGCCAAGCATTGCAGCAACTATAATTGAAGACAGAACTACAAGTGGGGTATGGTGGAACAATGGTGTTAAGAACAACAATGTTATCATCACTGATAATGCCATAACAATGTTAGAAACTGCTGTTTTGCATCCTGCATTGAAGTTCACTGCTGACCGCGAAAATGGCCCTGAAAATTCAATGTCCACAAGCAACATTTAGCACTTCAATCTGATAGCAAATGTGTGAAATAAAACACACCCAAATGAATGCTAGTCATAGTCTAATTCGAGAGTGAAATCCCATTTTTTTCTGTAAGTTAAATGCGTTCTTAAGTTATGATAAGGCTTAGTTTGTTATTATTGTTGTAAGTACGATCTATTTCTTTGTTACACCATACGGGCTACAAGAAGGCAATTATCACAGTACTAAGTCTAATTCCGAAGATACATAATTGTTGAAGTTTGGGTTGATTATAATACTTCGAAAGACAAAGCTTCTGATTTTTTGTAAATTTTAATAAAAGTTAATGAAGCATGTGATTGAAAAAGTGATAAAGGTTGTAGGTCCAATGAAATGTATGATTTAAAATGAGTTTAATGAAAAAACGAGTTTTAGAAAATGGGACCCAACAAGGGCTAAATTTCTTTTCTTATCAGAATTTTTTTTTTGAAAGATTCAATTCATCAGATGCTCATATGCCAGATTTGTGTTTGATAAAATGCCTGTGAGAGAGGCATACCAGTAGTGAGGTAAGAGGAAGTGCAAGAACCAACAATATTCATCATTCCAAAAGCAATCATTTCTTTGTTTCCATCAATGTGGTAATTCTTGAACATGGCAAAGCTTCTGCCCACAGCTATACCTTCCTGTTTCAATACACATCACCAATGTCACTAAAAACAAGATATAGGAAACCTTGTCATCACGGAATTAGAAGTGTAAATCGGGTCGTGTGTGCCCATTTCTTAATATGTGGGTCAATAAGATTTTGCCCTTTTGCCTAAATTTATACAAGTTTCCCGTGTTAGGCCGCTTGATATATTATGATACGTCTAGACAATGGTCCTCTCCCTGTCCCCATCGAGCCATGCTCGACAAATTCTAATACCTCTAAACAATGGTCCTTCTTCCCGTCCCCCATATGGCTATGCTCAATACATTATGACAGTGTTCTAAAAAGTACATTTAGACGCGAATGTGGATAAAACGCCTTGCTTCGGGCCTAGACGCCCTTTTTATTTTTTTGAGCCTAGGAGTGCTTTTTTTTTTTTTTTTCCTACCAAAAGGTAAGTCTACAAAAGGTTGGTGAAAAGGGGGGAAAAAACAAAAACTTACTGCAAGAGAAATGATGCCCGTGACGAAACCAGTTTTGATTACGGTTGTCAGATATTGTGATCCAAATTCAAGATTCATAATTGATGGTGGATTTATTCCTTTCTTCAAGTGTCCAATCTGTTTACACATTCAAATCCAAAATCATGTCCATTTTTTTCTTCTCTTTTACTTAAAATTTTCCTTAATTATAAGTTACTTAATTGTTAGGTGAGTGAAGGGCTTACCACTTGAACACCATGCTTTTCAGCATGGGTAAAATAAACCAGTAGAGTTCCCAAAATAACGGATATCAACGGAGCTGTTGCCGATATCCAGAAGAGATTTGGTCTCTTTTTGCTCTGCATGTTCGGTGCACAGTATTAAACAAATGACAATACACAAAATTTTAGCTACGGCTCAGTCGAGCCTGCGAAAAATGTCGTAAAACAATTGGAGTAGGTTGGGTTTGAAAAATGAGTCTTGTTAATAATAACTTAAAAGTAACATGTTGGTGTTAAATTATTAGCCCAACAAATATTCTTAAAGACTTGTCTTTTTCTATAAGTTTTCTCAACAAACGAAGACTGGTGGGCAATCACTTTATGCAGTGAGTGGATAAGTGATGACAAAATAATTAATATTAATGGAGTAAAAAGCCAAAAAAAAAAAAAAA
>CAIGRT010185528.1:0-12621 GCA_903798405.1 Fraxinus platypoda
TTATGATGTTTGTGATGGATATTATTGAGGAAATAATGTATTTTAAATAATGATATGATATGAAATATGTGGTTAAAAAGTAAGAAAAAGTTATTGATGTGATGAAAAATATTATTTTATTGAAAAATGTTTGGTTGAAAATGAGTAGAAGAATGAGAATGAAAATTTTAACGTGGCTCTGACATGGCAAAAATACAAAGTTTTACCAGGAAATAGAGGCATACCTTAAGAAATTCATTGGACCTTGAAGTCTGTCTGAGGAATTTAACAACATCCCATAATTGTTCATTGCTCCAGTCCCCGTCTTCCTTTAGCATCTGAACTGGGTCAAAACCCTGCTGTCCTTTGAGCTTTTCAAGAAAAGGTCTCTGATTCTGATGGGTTTTTCTAGTTTTAAAAACAGTCGAGTAATCTTGAGTTTTCGCTAATGGATGCGAATATTTTAACGACGGGCGGTATTTGGATTTTGCCACTCCATAATATAGTGAAGAAGAAGCTGATGTGTGATAATACCGGAAAGTGGGAGAATATATGGCCATTGAAGATTTTAGTAGCTACCAAGTGAGCTTAGAAGGGGGATAATGGTCGTATGGTATTGTACTTTGGGTAAATTGCACCTGGCGTCCCAAATCTTTTAAGATTGTGACTATGGATCCGAACCCTTGATTTCTAGCAATTGAGATCCCAAATCTTCTGAGCCTATGGTCCTTTTGTGGCAATTTTGAAGTAAAATGATCGTTTTATCCTTAACTAATTTAAAATAAATAAAGAAATGAAATGAAAATAAAAGAAAAATAAAAGAAAAATAAAATAAAAGAATAAAAAAAATAAACAAAAATAATAAAGAGTAAGAAAAGAAATAATAAAAACGGAAAACACTCAATCACATACTGTCCTATCCTTAAAATTGACAACCAATCATACCCATCAACCTTAATTTTTTTTCTCTATTCTTCTAATTTAAAAATCAATTATATCGTCCTTTCTTCTTAAAATTATTTAAATTGAAGGATGAAGTTGCTATTTTCCGCGATTTTTACAATCAAATTATATGGAATTCTACGAAAACGTACTTTTCTAATTTTTGAAAGGTTGGAGATGAATTGTGCCAATAAAATTGTTAGAGGTATATTTGTTACCTTTGTGAAAGATTGGTGAGGAAATGCACAAGAAACCAAATTTAAAACATATGACATACAGAGCTCGTTTGATAAAAATTAAAAACCAATTAAAATTGAAAATATACCCGTTCTTGGATCCCACTCGCCTAATAAAAATCTATAATAATGACTAATTTTTCAATTTTAATCCGATTTTAATCTCTACCGAACACGCTCATAATATTTTCTCAGACTATAGTTGATCTTGGATCACTTCATCATGCACATTCTAGTTCTGCCCTTGCATAAATCCAACAGCGATAAAAAGAAAGAAAAAAGGGAAAAAGAAGCAGGATTTATTCTTTTGACATTGACAGCAGATCCAAATAAAAATGCAAAAATATCTACATTGAATTTATAATGCACACCAACAAACTCAAAGGATATACTGCACACATAATCCAACAGTTAGACAATAACATATAACGAAGTATAGTGGAATTTCTCCTCATATATCTTCATCTCTACAATGCAAACCAAGGGATTACATGTCCCTATGCACAGAAGAACAACATACAAACGGAACCCAATACGGCTTTCCCTTCTTCTTCTCTTTCTTAATCTCTGACGGATACCTTGCTGGAGAGTTCCACTCATCCATTTCTTTATTGGGTGCTCCAGAACCTAAAGTCGAATTCACAGTGGTTGCTGCTCGATCATTATCTTTCGTGGCACTCTCGTCTTTCTGATTTGCAGCAGGCACTTGTTTTGGGTTAGGAGACTTGGATTCACTCAGAAGATTTTTCAATGGATTGTGTTGCTTTCCTGAGCTCCAGTTTGTCACTTTGGCAATAATCTCCTCGTTTTTCTTTCGACCTTCTGATTCATTCACTACATTTGTTATGGAGGGGAACCAGCCTTGTGGAAGAGCTTCAGATTTCGGCTGTTGTGCATTCTGAGCTATCTCGATTTCTGAAGCAGAACCTTTCTCGTTAATATAATCTGCAGACTGGACCAATGTCCTGAAGGTTGGAGGCTCAAAATCATCTGACTTGTGATGACGGCCTTCTGTGGATTTTGCCTCCTGCTTCTGAATATTAGCTTCTGGTTTTTCTGCTTCATGAGAATTTGTTTCGGCAGCAGTTCCTGGGTCAGATTGCAAGGAAAGGACTGTTTAATAAATCATATGAAGCAAGTAATAGAATTAGAACGACTGAATTCATCTATTACACAGTAATAGTGCACTGTATGACATGCAACATCGAGCCATCATCTAATTTATCACATAATATGAAAGAAGATATGCACACAGGATTGAAAACTCAGATCCAAGTTCTCTACTGAAAGCAATGGTGAGGAATGGATATTAGATCTTGGTGTTCTTTTCATTTGATCCCAAATCGACTATGATATGTTTTGTACAAGTCCATTCATGATGGAAAGGTACTAATGGTAAATAATGTGGCTAGTGAAGTCATAGAAATTGGCACCATTAGAATCAGATTGGTAAATGGTTTAATAAAAGATGATGGCAGATGTAAAAGTACATCCCAGATTTGTAAAGAAACTTGGTCTGTTTGAATGCATGATCCAATGGGCTACAATTTCTGAAACGGGGTGGGCCTGTAGTTGCTATTTGGCCTTCGTAAGGTGTCCTTCAAAGTGAGGTCCAAATGGAGTGGGCTTGAGATGGATTTCCGGGCTTGATTCTGGGTGATATAGGGTGGATTGCACCTCCCCCGTCAGCCATAGCTTTTGGACAAATTAGCTGCACCTCCCTACATCAGTTAGTATCAGAGCTAGAGGTGTTGAGTTCGAGTCAATGCTAGAGCATTTCTATGGAATGCAAGCGCATGCTTGAAATTCAGGTGGGCATATAGTCTCTATTTGGGTGTGGCCAATGGCGCCTTCATAAGGTGTCTTTCGAAGTTAGGCCCAAACAGAGTGGGCTCCCAAGCCTGATTCTGGGAGACAGGTATTTCACTTCTCCCATCAGCTATACCCTATGGACAAAGTGGTTGCATCTCCCTACATAACTCTCACAACATGAGTTCAATCTGGGAGGTGGAGTAACCTCAAGAAACTGATCATAATGAAGAGCAACTTGAGAAGCCTAAACCATCATAAAAAATGCCAGATTATAACCTTACCGTAGATGGAACTACAAGGGAGGTTAGCCAACCTAAAAGATCTGGTTACTCTAATTTTATATCATAGCTTTGACAGGAATATTCGATGATTCAAGTGAAGATCCGAAGACTTTAAATGAAGCAATAAACAATGAAGAAAAGCATACACAGATTGCAGCTTGGAAGACGAAAGTAGTTCCTCACACAAAACGGAACTTGGGATCCGGTGGACAAACCAAAGTAACACGAAGGGTGGAATTTAATGAAATATTTTCGCTCGTTATTGAGCACTCATCAATCAAAACTTAGTAAGCAATTGAGAAGAGATATGATCTAGACTTGGAGCACATGGGTGTGAAACACAGGGAGCTCAAAGAGAATATCTTTGTGCAGCAACCAATTGGGTTTTGGGTTCGAAAGGAGAAGCACGTGTGTCTCTAAAGAAAAATTATTGTATGAGTTCAAACACTTGCCTAGACAACTTTATTAAAGGTTTGAGACATTAATGTCATTAAATGCCTATGGAAGGAGAGTTGGGTTCATTTTGAAAGGCTTGCCGATGCTAGATTCATCCATCTACTTCTATTTGATGATGACATGCTTATACCATGTAAGGATGGACAATAGTATATATGTTTTGCATATTCATGTTGAAGAATGCGTATTAGAGAAACAATTTCAACAATCGTGTTTAAGGCTAAATGATGCTTTTTTCATCTATCTGTTTCTATATGTTAATTACATGCTTATAACATGTAAAGATAATGAAGCAATAAAGGATCTGAAGTAATGATGAGCTCGGAGTTTGAAATGAAGGGCTTGGGAACTGCAGAAAGATCCTTGGGATGGAGATTTGCAGAAAAAGAATAGAAGATTTTCTATATTTGTCATAAGAAGGATATCTGAAGAAAATTCTAGAGCAATTCGGTGTGGTTGAAGCTAAGACAGGTTAGAACCCCTTTGGCAACACATTTTAAACTCTGAGCAACTCAATCACCCAGCACTCAAGAAGCAGAGATATATATGGCTAATTTTCCTTACTCTAGGGCCACTAAACATTTGATGTATGCCAGGGTTTGCAGAGGACCAGGCATCACATTCAGCAAGTTTGGTAAGTAGCCAGGAAAAAGTCATTGGCAGGCAGTTAAATGGGTACTTCAGTATTCGAACGAACACGAAAAGTTAGTTTAGAGTATGGTCAAGCACAGAAAAGTAACAGGTATAGCATATAAAGTAAATTCAGATTTTGCAGGGGATTTAGGAGATTTAAACAAAAGAAGATTACTGGCTGGATAGTATATTACCCTGCATGGGAATGTTGTAAGCTGGAAAGCTAATCTTCAATCCATAGTGGCATCGTCAACAATGAAAGTTGTATATATTGCTCTTACAAAAGCAATAAAAGTGGTTTGTCAAGGGACTGGTAACTAAGTAAGAAGATCAAGAAGTAAATGGCAGAGTCAGGTGTGCTAGTCAAAGTTGAATGTATCTCTCAAAGAATCACATGTTCAATGATAGAACTAAGTATTAAGGCTGCTTTTATATGAGACATCATAGCTCTGACATCATGTAATCACTGTTTGAATTTGGTGAAGGTCAGAGACATTGAACAGCCCCGTTGACGGTAAGTGACTGGGGACCAGCATCTGGGATTTGTGATCCGAAGGTGGATATTTGTTATGATTTGGATCACATTTATAGAACAGATTATTCAGAGAAATTTACAGTAAAATGAAGACTAGGAAGTTAGTAAAAATAGAAGAATGAGACTGGAGTGTATTTACTCTTGGAGAAAAATCCATATTTCAGCCTCTGGTTCCGAATAAAAGAAATAAATCTGGTCCCACCGCGGATGTAGGGGAGTTCCTGAACCACAAAGAATTCTGCTTCCTGTGCTTGTTAATCTTGTCTCTGTTTCATTATTTCTTTATTTCTTATGAAAATTTCTGGTTTTGTATTGCTGTTTTTCTTACAACTACAACCAGCAGACAAACTACTACTTAATTTATCGGCCTATTATTATCTTGTATTTAAATTTGGTTCTCTTATATTTATATACAGTGACAAAAGAGTTTACCTGATCCCCAGTTCCCTTCGAGACTCTCAGTTGGACTACTTGAAGCACCTGATATAACCACTGAAGAATTCCCATCTTTCTGTTCTGTGAGCTTGTCATCAGCTTCATCTTGCGAAGGCTCAAAACCAATACCAGAGGCTTTTTCACCATTATTATTAGAAATAACGGTATCATCAACAGTACCAGAACTTTTGTTTAGAACTTCAGAATCTGACAGTGGAGCTCCAGGCTCTTTTGAAAATGAGATGGGTGAATGCTTGTCGGATGCTACACTATCGCCATCGTGAATCAGTTTCAAACCCGAATCTATGCCAACAGACTTTAATGTGCTAACATCGTTACTTGTACGTCTCTTCTCAACAGCAGCAGAAGTTTCATTTAAACATTCCTGACCTACAGGCACAGATTCTTGCTCTTTTGAAGTGGGTATATCACGATTTTCACTCGATATTACAATACTGCCATCAAGATTCAATTCACCTCCCGTTCCAGCTGCATCCTTAGGTTCTGATTCTATAACATCATCACCAGCACAGCTATTTTCTCCAGCAGAATTTTGTTTCAAAGATTCAGAATCTATGGGAAGAGGTGCCAACTCATCAGAAATTGGACATTCTGCACTTCGGTCTGAAGTTGAAAAATCAGCCGGATCCAGTGACTGCATAAAATAACCATTCTTTGCTTCTTCATTATTCATTAATTTACCCTGGGCACCAACATCCTCACTTCCATTCCCTGCATTGAAAAGCATACTGCTAGACTTTTCATCATAATGGTTGCTGTCTTCTACAAGAGTCTTGGTAGTTTGATCATCATTAGGTGCAAAAGGCCTTTCTGCGTTATCAGAGGTTGATTTTGAATAAACACGTAATATGTCCTCAGAGTCCTCTTCACTCCTTTCATTTCCAAATATAACACCCTTCTCACTCTTACTCATGTCACAATTACTAGCATTCTCACCTCCTCCATGCATGTTGGTTTCTTGCTTGATTTCCTCATCGGCAGAAGAATTAACAGATATGATATCAGAGCCATTAATTGGAGAATTCTCATAAAGAGCATTCTGAGACGAGTCAACAGAATGAGACTGCAATTCTTGGGTACTGCAGTTTGTTTGAATCTTATGGTCCTCTGCCCCAGAGGTAACTTTGCAGAGTTCTAAGCCACGAGTTTCAACACTTCCGCTTGTTTCCCTCAATGTGGAAGTATCAGCAACTGCTTTAAGATTATCTTCCACAGCACTGAAACCACTCGAAGCTACAGAAGAGCTAGGCATACTTCCTCCTGGCTTAACTGAATGGGCAATCGAATACTCCTCTGCAATAGTACATTCATCAACAGCTTCTACGGATCTTGTTATTTCAGCAGAGCTCAGGTCCAGAGGAAGCTTAGACTGAATATATTTATGATCTTTGAAATCTTCAATTATGACTTCAAGGTTATCTACTGCTGGTAAATTTGCAGAGAGCAAATGCATCTGTTCCTGCCCAACCTCTGACTTGCATACCTCAATCAACTTGTGGTCACTTTCACCATTTAAATCTGTGGCAGAATCAGCATCCTTTTTGACCTCAGCAAAAGCATCCACGTTTTCAGTAGTTTCATTTTGAGGATAAACTTCATGTTTGACCACTTCAGAATCCAACTTATCACAAAGTTTTTCCTCTCTATCTACCATTATCACATTAAGATCTGAATTTTTTTCTTCTGCAGAGTCCAAGGTCACAGACTCTAAGCTTTTCAGATATGCCTCATCTTTTTCCCCTTTGGCATCTACAAACTGTTTAGCACTCACCGGCTCTTGCTGCATTTTTCTATCACCATCTTCATTTATATTACCAGTTATTACATCAGTTTGACTCTCAGATTTGATAGGACTAGACTGTAGAGCATTAGTGAATCCAACAGAAACTGCTTCAGATGTAGTAACACTTGGTGGAACAATACTTTCCTCCAACTGGTCCACCGCACATTCCAGTTTGCAGGATTGGCTGCTGCTTGTGGGGTCATTCAGTTGTTCAGTTGTCTCTGCAGTCATGGGAGTGGACGTGATATTATATGAAAATAAATTATATTCAATGACAAACACTAGTATGTATAATACAGCTGTGAGTTGGATAATCAGTTTGACACATTTAACAAGTCTTCCAGAAGATTGACGAAAGAGGAAAGATGAAGAATAATCAAGAACACGAGGAAAACATACTGAATTTTTTTTATTTTTTATTTTTTTTTCAATTTCAATGTGCAATATAACAAAATTTTTTTCGCAATCATCAAATCTTTCTTTGACAAGATCTAATTTCAAGACTTGAACTAACATGAAAACTTGAACCGCAACACTAGAGAGAGTAACAAACCTGTTGAAATTTCAAGTGCATTTATATGCATTATTCATATTACAGAATGTCCTCATCCACTTCCTATATGAATTGAACGAAGGCCCAGCGCCCAACAATATTCAATCATGTGATCAATGTTTCACAACAATCATGTCATCAATGTTTCATAATTTATAATCTCAGTTTTATCAAACGCGATGAGAAATAGTGAATACTCATCCGTATTTAATCATAGTTCAGATAAAAACAGGAATGAACAGATCGTTGTTCATTCAAATGTATTTAAAATTGAAATTCCTTGTTTCAGTTCAGTCTCCTTAGTGTCCTGAAATACATTTCCTTTAGGTAACGCAATAATATAGCCTTTAAAAGTACTGTAGAACATTGCTCTAGATGTGGACAGATCATGAGGAGGGACTCATGTTCCTTCAAGACAGAGAGGAGTACAAGTCGGACTTGGATGCTGAATGAGAGATTTCCACATTCAGATTCATTTAATTTAAGCAATAGTTCATATGACTAATATGCATGATGTCCACTATTGCTTCCTAAAATCCACTAGTATATTTTCCATCATGGATACAAATAGCAATAAGCTTGAAATCAAAATTATAATGCCAGTCATCAGAAGTTAATTTACAATGAAAAGCAGTGGATGCTATGACCAAATAATCAAACGCTTACTGGCAGTTTCATCAGACTTCATTAGTTGGTTCCTATTAAGATCATCCACCGCTCCTTTTTCCACACTCTTATCCGAAACAATCTCTAAACGCTCCTCCAGACCTGGACTAACTCCACTATCTGAAAACTCCGCGACTGCATCTGTAAACACTTCATCTTCCGATCTGTTCGATTTTTCACCTGCTCCACCACTACTATTGAACTCCTTGATATTTTGCTTCTCAGCGTTGGTACCTTTACAAACAAACAGCTCCTCAACAAAAATCCCAGATTTTTAACTTAAGAATCGGAATCAAACAAATGCTTACAATCTAACATATGTAGAATATGAATACAAAATCAAGAAATCTCACTGGGGGTTTGATGATCCTCATCTGAGCTACGCTCCTCATCTGAAACAGCCAAATGAGGATCCTCAGCTTCTGAATCAATTAGCTTATAGCCTTCAACTTTTCCACAAACCCTCTTGTGGGCTCTTCTGTGTCTGGCACTTGGGTGTGGATTTGGAAAAGGCCAACCACATCTATGGCATAGGTAAAACCCATGAATCTCATGCCCTTCGAGAATCAAAGAGAAAAAGTAAACCATTAATTTTGCAACAAGATTGGGAATTCGAGCCCAGAAAATAAAAATTACAAATTAACAAGTCAAAAGTACCTATAACAACATCGTATACAAGTCAAGATTTCCTATTACCCAGTTACAAAGAGTTCTTCCCATTGTGGGATTGTGCGTGTGTTCTGTGAGAGCATAGACTATATAGAAGGATTTTACTACAATCACTTTATAGACGATCAGTAGACTAAACAGAAGGGTGTATATATTCATCATTTCATAAAAATATACATCTATAAAGGGATCAGTCAATGTGCTTCTCTGCGTGTGTTTGTGAGAGAGATACAGAGGGGCAGATTAACAACCAAGAAAAGCCCATCAAAATTCAAGCAAGAAAAGCAAAACCCACTTAATTATGCTTTCAAGAAAAGACTGAAAATTCGAAAAAAAATTCAGCAGATATATTTCCAAAACCAAGTTTCTTGAAAATACAAAGAGACACGAACCTTTAGAACCAGTGGAAATCTTGTTATCTTGACTATCCATATTGTTGTTACACTGTGTGAGAGAGAGGATCAATAATGGAAGTTTAAAGAGAGAGAAAGAGAGAAAATGCGAAGACTTTTAGAGCATTAGAGAGAGAAAGTATGAACAATGCAAAGACAAAGATAGAGTGATGATGGAGGTGATAAAAGATGAACACAGTGCACCATGTGCGCATGTTATCAAGAATCCCGACTTTTCCTATGCATGGCTGAATACGATTCTCTACGGTAAGGCACAGGATAGTGCAAAGGACATGCTTGTACAGCTTGTACATTTCCGATGGCATATTATTTTATATTGGTCATCTTTTTTCATGAAATTACACATCTAGTCACTAAAGTTTATGGGATCCTATGCTACTCATTACCTATAAAGCAAAAAATAACTTCTTCCACAATAACTGCATAATTTTTTGTATAAAACTATAAATATGATATCCGACTAGATTGTCGATCCGGACAAATCATCGGATTGTTACATTGTACTTTTAATTAAAAATATTTTTTTAGAAAAAAGAAAATAAATTTTCTGAATCTAAACATATGTATGTTGGGCGGCTATGAACTCATCTAATCAATTCATTTGTTGAACGGAATAATTAATTAAGTCTAAAGATTTGTATCTCTTATTTATTTTATGAGTAATGCTATTTAACATCACTGGTATTAAAATGAATCACTTAATCATAACTTTTGTTGATCCTATTAAATAGCGTCATCTAAATTAAAAAAAGGTTGAACCCCAACCTTGAGGGTACCCCACTGCCCCGCCCCCAGAGCATTGTGAAGGAGGTAAATCGCGAGATGTGCCTCAACAGGCCAAGGTACCAGAACTGCCATACTGATACCTACAAAGAGTCCAATTTCATACCAATACCTTGTAAGAGGCAGAAATCGAGCTCTCACACTGCGACTGCCAACTCAGCTAAGACTACATCACTCTTGTTCTTTGCACCACTGAGCTATACTCCGAGGGCGCGTCATGTAAATTAATGTTATAGTACTAGTGGTGCTAAATAGTAATATTCTTATTTTATTGGTTTATGTACAAGGGAGGTAGTATCTCATTCAACCCTTAAAATAATTAAAAAAAATAAATTGAAAAGCACTACTAGCCTTTTGACGCCTGGACCCGTATTAGGTGGTAAAAAATAGAGTTATTCATCTTTTTTACGCATTGGCATTTATAAAGTTTTTTCTTCAAGTCTCGTGCATAAGCTTGCTTAATTAAGTCCCGATTATTATTGTGAAAAAGGGGGGATTATCAATAAAGTTATATATAGAACTACAAGATTCTTATACATAAGAAAAAAGCAGATATTACACAAATAACTGCAATTCTTGATTTATGAAATTCTTATTAAACCTCTGTTTGGTACATATTAAAATTTTCATTCTCATTCTTCTACTCATTTTAACCAAAATAATGTGGCTCAAACACACCATAATAGTGCATTATTCACACTGTAAAAATATGACTCCTTGATAGGATTTTGTGAAAATCATACAAAAGTGTTATAATTACTTTATATTTCTGACATGCTAGTTTTCTGTTAAAATTTGAGTAGTTTTGACTATCAACATAAGGATAAAGCTACTCAAACAGGGAATGGTGACAGGGAAAAGAAACAGATACACGTGGCAGCTTGTGACTTGCTTGTTTTTGTTTTACATTNTCCCTGTTTCTCTAGCATGATCCATCAACATAATTCCATTAGATTGCTTCTGGACAAATGATTTGAACTTTAAGATGGGTTCAGCCGAGTTGATTGACTCGCCTCCTGTCTAGTTCGATTTGGGTCATCATGTGAATCGGCTCGCACTCACACGTGGAACAAGTCAAGCTCAAGTCATGGGCGATTCGAGCAAGCCAAGCAACTTGCCAATTATTTTTAATAAAAAATACATTTCAACTTAAAGATTTCGAGCCAACTTGATACGAGGTTTTTGCTACTCGGCTAGTTTGTGGCGTAAGCCAATGACTGACTCACCCTAGTTAACGCCTCTACTTACATTGAGCGAGTCTTGTTTGCTGAGTCATTAATTGGGGATGGTATTCCCAAATTTTTCTAAACAAGTTGTTAGGCAATATCTAAAATTTGTGATATAATTAGAAATATATAAACAGGTGACATAAATGTGATTCACAATTAATATATTAATGATTGTAACATAAAAAAATTAAATTTGTTACATAACTAGAAGTTTGTTCATGATATTCATACCTACCAAGGAAAAGGTCCTTTGTTGGTGTTAGGTTTAGGATATAGTTTTTAAAGTCTTTATAATTTATAAATAATGTGCAAAAACTTTCCTCTTAGATAAAAGCATGTGAACTTAGTTTTAATAATAATTTCTGTTGCTTACAATGCACCACTATCCACGTCTTGAATCTTTTTATTATGTTCGTATACCTACTAATGAACAGTTTTTTGTTTGTGTTAGGCTATCATGCAATTGTGTGTGCAAGTCTCATCTGCAATTGTTTTATAAAATTTACACACATGTTAGTTCTAAAAAAATAAGTACAACTCCACACGATAAATCGTGTTGAAGATACTGTTACACCTCAAAATCGAGGCTCAAGAAGAAGCCCAAAACAAGGCCCACACCTCACTCCATAAAAAATCGAACTGAAGTCATATGTAAAGATGACGAATCAACACCTCATCCGATGTGCCATGTGTAAGCAAAAGCTCCATGACCGAAGCTATGCGCCGCCTACTGTAAAATAGCAATAGAGAAGTGATATATCGCTTCAACCAAATCATTATATAAGTTGCTCAAGCCAAAGCATTATATAAGTGGTTGAAACCTACATTATTGAAGCGGAAGCCTCAAAACCATAAAGGAGCATCTTTCATATTTATTTTTTCCGAGAGATCTTCTAAATAAAGATCTTTTGCGAATGATTGATGTGATGTTGTAGTAGAAGAATGTTAAGTCTTATTAGCGTACTACTTAAGTACTCAAATTTAGGCTCTAGAGTAACTACCTTTTCAGAGTGCTTTAAATGATGCATGGCCTAGTATGTGTGATATGACGTATACGATATAACACTTCGAATAAGGAGATGAAGCCACGTGCCTCTTCATCCAACGGCTACCACTTTATCTCTATTACTATAAAAGCTCACAACTTATGTCATTCGAAGGGTTAATTATCCCAATAGTTACTGAACTTTACCGA
>CAIGRT010185536.1:0-10187 GCA_903798405.1 Fraxinus platypoda
ACTAAACTATTAATTACGTTAACAACAACACCGGTAAAGGTCTTTCATTGATAGCATATGGGTTCATTTGTTCTTGGCAAGCAAATATGCCACGCCGAGAAAGCTTGTTTCATGTAGAGAAGCGAGTGTTCGTGATTTTCTGTCTCTGTTCAATGATGGATATTTTCTGAGAACTAATAAACTAAGCATTGGGAGATGGATAAAGTCAACAAGTGAAGTGATATGTCATTTTCGTTAGGTTAGTCTTAGTTATAATTTAATCAAGAAGTGGCCAAAGAATTGCAAAAAACAAATCCATTATATTATGTTGTACAAATCTCCATTATTTTCGGTAAGATTAATTGTCCTCATCTTGAGGTCACTAGTTGATTTTTTGGAATCACCCTCTATCTTGTCGAGGTAAAGCTTTGTACATAAATTGTTTGACAAAGCATTTTTAAACGTAAAAATGCCTCGAAGTACTGGTGAAATGCGCTTGTCCCCTGAGAGATATAGCTTTAACTTACCTTGGCATGTGCTTTAGATACTTTTAATACCCCAATCCCCCAGCATAATGCCTGGGAATATTGGCTTAAGTTACAGACTCATGTACCGAGAAAGGAAAAATCCAAGAAATTTATGAAAAGATTCTTTTTGTTGATATATTGGCAAATCATGCACTTACCTTCATATTTGGGTTCTTGGTAGGACTCTAATATCTGGCAGTTTCAAATGTTAAATTAGTCTATGTAACTATTTTGGTTCTTTCATTTTATTATTTTGAAAATAGAAAATATTAAGGCATATGCCCATGCCTTGGACCAAAACTTGGCATAACAACATTTTGTTTGTTACAGGAAAAGCTTATGAGAGTTCCATATGGACCAAACAAAGAATATTTTAAGAGGGTGTTTGGTGGGGATTAAAATTAGATTTTTAGTAGATTGTGATAGAAATTTTTGAAATGTGTGGTTGAAAAGTTGTGGGACCCATGAAAGATGCGGTTAATATTAATTGTTTGACTTTGACTTGAATTAAAATTAGATTTTAATCCAGACCAAACATGGGCTAAATACTCATTGTTTCTTGTCTTCTGCAGTCGAATTACGACTTCTTTTGTAGCTGCTGGAGTTTTACTGGTTACTGCTCTTTATTGCATGTTTTATCAGCTTTCTTAATTTTTACTCAGCTTGCATATTAACTCAAATGCCCTGAACCTGTAAAGTATAAGCATTTCTTCATGTTGATGTGATTTTTGCTTCTTGGCTGCTTCACGAAAAGGCAGGTAAAGCAATCACCAAAATGATGGACTTTTCTGCCTTTTATGTACCACTTCATCAGTTTTCTCATTTCTCCAGGCACATAAAAATGTCGTCGATCCTGTTGCTCCACTCTACAAGTATTGTGTTGTATCAGTGGCTAACATACTCACTACGACATGTCAATATGAGGTAATCTGCCTTCATTTGTTGTATGCAAATCTTTTTTAGTTTACCCCGAAAGGAAATGTATGAAAAAACATATTCGATTTTGACTGAGACTTCGGTTAATTTATTGTTTCAATTTGAGTATTGCGTGCCACCACATAAAGAAAATTGCTAATTTGAAATTTCTGAAAGTGTGCCAAAATGATACCTGTAATGGTGAGTCAGTTTTATGCCTTGTTACTCTTACCTGGTAGTGACCAGAAGCAAATCAGGAATATCAGTTCTTTCTCTGTTACTGATTGCCATTATTTATCAACACAGAGTAATATAAATTTCCTATTGTGTCTGTGTGACTGCTTGATATTTTCTCTGTCATGTTTTGACTAAGGATAATTAGCACATAACGTCCCCATTTTTCACTATTATTGAGGAAAACGTCATTTCCTTTCATTTTTTGATATTTTCACCTTTCATTGCGCAAAAGGTTCTTTTCATCAATTTTCTCAATTAAAAGTTTTGAAATGAGGAATATACCCTTCTCTTTAAATTAAAAAAAAAATAAAAAGAAAAAATTAATTGCAATCATAGTCCCAATTTTTTTTAAAAAGCGCAAATGAGTCCCAAATAAATTATCTAAAGGGTAATTAACACACAATGTCCCTACATTTCACTATTATTGCGAAAATGTCCCTACCTTAACATTATTTTGATTTTTTCACCCTTAGCTACATATTTGATTGCACAAACCATCATTTATATCAATTTTCATTTAACTTCTCAATAAAGAGATGTGAAATGATGAATAGACCATCATATTTAAATTTAAAAAAACTAAAGAATTAATTGCAACTATAGTTCCAAATTTTTTTAAAAAGTGCAAACGAATCCCAAATAAATTATTAAAAAATTAGAAATTAATTTTATTTTATTTTTGGAAAAAAAGTGCAAATGAGCCCCAAATAAATTATTTGAAAATTGGAAATTAATTTTTTTTTTAAAGTGCAAACGAATCCCAAATAAATTATTAAAAAATTAGAAATTAATTTTTTTAAAAAAAAAAAAATTCGTAAGAGTCCTTATTAAATTTATTAAAAAATCTAAAAAAATTAAAAAGTGTAAATGAGTACCAAATAAATTATTTAAAAATTAGAAATTAAAAAAAAAATAGTTTTCTTTAATTTTCTATTTTTTAAAAAATTTAAATAAGAGGTTATATTCATAATTTCACATCTCTTTATTGAGAAATTGAATGATAATGTATAGAAATTATGGTTTGTACAAACAAATGTGTAATTAAGGGTGAAAATGCCAAAGAAGAAATGTATGGACGTTTTTTCGCAATAATAGTGAAAGGTAGAGACATTATGTGCTAATTACATTTTTAATAATTTATTTGGGACTCATTTGCGCTTTTTTAAAAAAAAATTGAGACTATGATTGCAATTAATTTTTTCTTTTTCTTTTTGTTTTATTTAAAGAGAATAGTATATTAGTCATTTCAAAATTTTTAATTGAGAAAATGGATGAAAATGACCTTTTGTGCAATGAAAAGTGGAAATAAGGGTGAAAATGCCAAAAATTAAAAGGTAATGATGTTTTCCACAATAATAGTGAAAGGTGGGGACGTTTATGTGCTAATTACCCTTTTGACTAATATTTTGCCATTGCTAAGTGATTTCTTCTATCCTCTACCCACATTATAGTTTATATGGCCATTATTTTTCCTTTCTTCCCAATTCTTTGCCTCGGAATGCAATATGCATAACTGTTTTTCCTTTAACTGAGGTTAGATTTATGTCAGTTTTGATATCTCCTGCACTTGGTGTCATCTGTATAAAATTTCCGCGCCTATTATCTCACTTGTTTTTTACTTGATTGTTAGCTCTTGAAATGCCTAATATTTATCAAGATATGCAAAGTTTCATGATATATGAATTCAAATTGAAATAATTTATGAGAGCCTTTAAAAATCCTCATTTGAATTTGTCCATTGGCGTGCCACTATCTTTACATACTAAGTAAGATTGTGCACTTGTTTCTCATTTTATATTTTTTTAGCTGAACACTTCTGCCAATTACTTTCTAATATTTTAAGTATTAATTTTTCTTTTCTTTATATATGTTTTTTTCAAGTAATTTTTTTCTCTTCTTTATATTAAGTTTTTTGGGTGAAATCTGTCTACACTTCTTTTTGTTACTTTTAAGAGAAGCGTGGACATAAGACAAGGGTCACAGGAGGAGTAGACATTTTTTTTTTAATTTCATTTTATTTGTTTGATGTAATATCACAAGCCTGCCAAATCCTTTAGAGAGAAAAAATACAGAGTAACTTGTACTTTTTAAATTATATGGGTACCCATAAATCACTTATAATGATCAAGAAAAGGTGGAATACACTATGGATTGTCCTTTCTGATCTTGTTCCGCAAAAATGAAGTCTAAAAGACGGAATTAGGTTGGATGTAAAAATGGAAGCTTTCTATAGCGTTTGAAAAAAATTAAATTGAATTGAGCAAAATTTCCTGTAGAAACTATTATTTATTATTAATATTATTAAGGATATATATGAGTGAGCAGTCAAGAGTGCAAGGTCAAGCAGGTGTAGCTTAATAATTCTGATTATTAATAAGCTTGAATAAATGTTTCCCTCTAGTTCCTCATTTTTTGCTTTCACCTATGATATAGTTTAGTGGTAAAATTTGGAATGGACAACTAAAATATGAAAGTATGCACCAGCAACTGTGGAGGCATTGCCAAATGAGGATAAACTAAGGAACTGAAAATTTAGATTCCCAAGACTTGTTTTGTCTAAGACTTGATGACGTTCGCGTTCACAAGAACAATTGTAATCCCACTGGAAAGGATTTCAAGAAGTTACCCATTTCACACGTGGTACGTGCAAAAGATTACTTAGATCTTTTAGAAGTTGTTGTTAGTTTTCGATAAAGCAGAAAAAGAATTCATACACTGTCAGAGCATCACTGCAACTCTGAACTTTGATTGCAAGACCAGCCAAAATTTCGAATGGTTTTGATGGTGTGAGATTTGAAGTCAAGCTATCAGCTCAAATTCTTATTTGGATGGCAACAATAACAAGATGATGACTTGGGTGAATCTACGAAGAAAGGAATGAGCCCATTTCTCCAATGCAGACAGGGGCAGTATTAAACTGCAGGGGAGGGGGGCAAGGGAGAGGCTGGGGACTGGAACACAATGGAAGGGGAGGAAGGTTCTTGGTTACCACTGTTGAAAACCACCTCACCTTAAGTTTCAATGGTATTTAGATGAAGATGGGCGGTAGGGAATAACGTGCTAGAAAAATTGAAATTTTGGGACTTGTTCTCCAAGAAAATCATAATTGATACAAGTTTCTAATTTACCTATAGATGGGGACACTATAACTATGAACATACGAATGTGAAGCAAACTATTTCCTACTGGTTACTTGCATGGATTGCTTTGTTAAAGAAAATTCTCACATTCCTTGGGTTTGTTCATATGCACTTTCTGAGAATGTGTGTGCATGGAAAAAATTCTTTGTGGCCTATCAATTGATCCGGTTGCAATTGGCAATTGATGACACTCTTTAAGAATAACACTAGATACTTTATAAGTAAGATAGATTGACTAGCTATTACGAAGGAACTGGAGTTATATCTTTTTCCATTTCCATTTCCATTCAAGAGTTCAATGGACCTGGAGTTGGTCAATGGACTTTTTCTAGTATTTTCAATAGGACTAAGATTATCCATTGATTTATTTATTCCATAAGAGTGTTCTAATTTCTTAAATACCATCGAATTAAACCACAACCTTTTTACTTCTTCAATTGGTACCAAAATTCAACTTAAGTCTCTTATAAGGCATATGTCTTGAGTTTGAATCTTGAAAGATGTTATAGAAATCTGTGAGAAGTAAGACAGACAAATGCTCTTTCAAAGAGGACATTACGTATGACTCAACGGTTTGGGGCACTGAAGCCCGAGTTGTTACAAAAAAAATGCTCATTTATTTATAACCACCCGAGCCTCAGTGCCCAAACCGTTGAGAAGCATGGAAAGCTACATTATGGGAGTGTGGGAGTGCACACAAGGCATATGTACTGGGTATCAATGTGAAGGTTATAAGTTGTCATAAAGTGAATATGGAAGTAGATTATTTCAGTTATTATGGTTCATAAATGCATCAATTTGAAAACATCTTCAAATGTTTGTTTTATTAGCATAGTACCAATCTATTTACTATCCCTATAATGATGTAGACAAATTTCCTCCATGCTCTTCTAATTTTTTTTATTTTTTTTTTAATCTCTTTCCTTGATTTTATTTCATCTGGAAACCACCCTATGTAAGATAGTTGCATTTTTTCAATCACCCCTTTAATAGATATTCCTACAACTAGGTTGAAAACTAGTTCTGCCGAGAAATACCATATCTTAATTACGTCTTCCAGTTAACTTTAGAATTGATTTTATGACGAAGTTCATGACTGGCTGTACTGATTGACATTATCTTATTGTGGTATTATTGCATTACCCCCGTCTGGGCGAAAAAAATTTCAAATTTTAATCATATTTTTGACCGTTGAACGTTGAACGTTTAATTTTAATTTCTTTATTCCAAATAATCTGACATTCACGTTATAAAACTCTCTGGCATTCATTGCTTTTTACCTTGCATTGTCAATTGTACCCTTTTACCACTTTCCTTTCAAATAATGCACATACTTTGAAAATGGGGGTAAAAAAGACTTTTTCCACAATTTGTACCTTGAAAGCTGGTTTACAAGATTGCAGGTGGAGGCCACTGATGTGATGCGAAAATCAATTATCTTGGGATAAAATTGTGCCCAGACAAGGGCAAATGTTACTTTAACCTTCTGTGAATAAGGCCACTAGTAAATTTACTGTTTCTGTATCTATCGCTCAAGTGCTAAATTTCTTTTACAGGTTTGATGGCTTCAGGAGCACATTCCAGGATAAACTTTTTCAAAGACTATGATATGGAGATACACAACACTATGTTCTTGCATACTTAGTTTTGTAGGTAAAATTCAATTGTGTCCCATTTCTTGTAATCCCAAGCTTTTCATCTTTCATTGGAATTTGGATCACTCTTTTCTATAGGTTTGTTATAGATAATATTTTTAATTATAGGGAAAATGTGTATAGTGGTGGTGTAGAATCTGAGGGCACGCTTGAGAGTCTCCAACATTTTGGTATTCAACTTCAATGTTTTGCTGCCTGTTGCTAAGGATAGTTTCTCTACATCTCCAGTAGATCTAGGCAATGAACCAAACGGAATGAGCATTAGCGGGCATAAGTTAGATCTTTTGAACATGTTTAGTGCTGCTACTTACACAGGAAATTCATAGTAAAGATGCACTTTGCGATAGGGCAGGGCTATACTCCCATAACTTCTGCAGAAGTTAAATTGAGAGCCACCATTAATTGGCTTCTAAAAAATTAATCTTCTCGTGGAAGTCCTTCCAAACACTAATAAGTTCTAAAAATGGATTTCTTTGATCCAGAAGTCCACTTACCACACACACTTCATCTTTTGGCTCGTTATGTAGCAATATTCAGGTTTTAACAACTTTCAGTGTCCTGCAGTATTGTTCTGTTGTTGTTTAATCTCATGGATTGCCCCTTCCTTGTCCTGGAGTTACTTTCCTTTTGCCCTATGTCATGCATTTGCAATTCTGGTATTTAGATATTGCATTTTTGCCACCAGTAAGGTCAAATAGTTTTGTTTTTGTTGATATACAGGTCTAATCTTACAAGGCAATCTTCTATTGGTGATAGATTTTGTTTCTCGGCATAGTGATTGTTTTTTTGACATTGCTATTCTCTCAACCGTAAGCAATAATAATTACTTTACATAATCTTGTATTGCAGGTAGCAACGATTAGTCAATTCTTTATATCTTACACAATTCGCAATTTTGGCACTCTAACCTTTGCCACCATAATGACCACAAGACAGGTATAACAACAGTTTCTGCTATTACTCAATGGTACATTAGATACATTTGGAATTGCCCTTATCAACTTCCTTCTGTTCTTGATCGATAACCGATTTGTCTGCCTTATTTGTCAATACAGTTGGTGAGCATTCTAATCTCTTGCGTGTGGTTTTCCCACCCACTTAGCTCGGAACAGTGCATTGGAGCAGTATGCATCAAATCTTAATTTCTTTTCTACACAACCTGACTTTCCAGAGTTTTGATTCCGAATTTTGCTTTCAGGTTGTTGTATTCGCTTCCCTTTATGCAAAAAGCTTCTTGAATAGTAAGCCTAAGGCATTATCCTTAGAGAATACCGAAAAGGTGCCGGAATCTCTAATATCTTAAATTATTTGTTAATATCTGGCTATCTTCGTATTAGTCGAGCTGCATTAGGAGGTTTTGGCATCACAGCTTCCGTTGAATTAATTTCATGTCTACTCCATCGAGCATCGTGTCCTTGATGATTTTTCTATCAAGTAACTTCCATCTTTTGGTAGAAAATTATGCATAGCGTGAGTTTTATGTATAAACCGTCCATTTCTCAATTTTCGACAAAGTGTAATCATTCCTCACTGAAGTGCCATTCTCTTATTTAAAGTTTTATTTTGACCAATGATACCTCTTTTATTTCTTTAAATTTTACTAACGAATAGCAAAGTATATCACAAGTTGAATAATTTCCAGCATATTTTTTTGTTTTGTTTTAAAAATTTACACATAAAATATTTGTAATTATAATCAGGAAAACTATTGTCATTGTTATTGAAAGCCAAATAGAATAGGTTTGTTGTTCGAGTTAGCATAGGAAATAAAAAGAAGTCAAATTGTGTAATTGTTAAAAAAAAGTAGAAAATTATTTATTTTGCATAATTAGAAAAATAAATAAAATGGATAAGAATTTTTTTATTTTTAATACTGTTTAAATATTGTATGATTCAAATTATCAAATAAGTTATACGTAATGGAGCACTATGAATGTCAATTTGGCTTGTCGGCTCGAGTGGCCTGTGTAAACAAGCAGCTTTTTATATATATATATATATATATATAAATATTGGTTAAAAAAATTCAAATTTTAAAAAAATGAGGCCGAACCGAAAGCTCAAGTCGTGACTTGTTCTTTTTGCCGAGCTTTGGCTCGGGCCAAAAAATCCTCAAGACATTTTTTACTCGAACCACGAAATGAGATATCATCAGTTGTAAAACCCCATGTATTTTGATTCTGATATGAGGGCTATAGCCTATAGGTTAGGGGAGTTCCACATATCCATTTACAAATCAAGGAAAATAAAATCCCATTATGTTTAGTAATTTTAAGACAATGTTTTTCTCATTCTTCTCAGGGTTTGTATGATGTAATTTTTTTAAGAATAGATTTTGTGAAATGTGATTATTTTTGGAGAATGCATGATTAATAAAGAAAAAAAGTTATAGGCGTACAAAATTATTTTACTGTGAAAAATGTATGATTAATAATAATTTTGAGAAAAAATGAATTTTAAAGAATTCAAACCAAACAAGGGATAACATGAGCTATAGGATAACGTTATGACACACGACTTATCTATCATTGTTATATCTAACTAATTTAGATAAGTTATTTGAACAAATAACTAAAAAACCAAACATGCCAACCATACTTTCTTTTAGAATATAACTAACTAACTAACTAATAATTTAAAAATAATTATCTGTCATAAAATTAATTTTTTCATAATTAACAGAATCTCAAATAAAGAATCCTTTTTTTACTCAAAATATCTTTTCTTTTGCTAATTCTTATGCTCTTAAGATTTGATTCGATTATCCATCTTCCATAAATTCAAACCCTCATTAATCCAAATTTTCTTCGAACTTCTCGCCTGTTATATTTCATAGTTTTTAGAGATGGAGCTTGATCTGTCACCAAAAATGGCAAAGAAAGTGTACGGAGGAGAGGGTGGATCGTATTATGCATGGTGCCCAAATGAGCTTCCAATGCTACGTGAAGGCAATATCGGCGCTGCCAAGCTTGCTTTGGAGAAGAATGGCTTGGCTATGCCTTGTTACTCTGATTCCGCCAAGGTCGCGTATGTTCTTCAAGGTCAGATATTTATTCATACTTTCGTGAATTTTTAGCTTTATTAATTGCATAAGTGAAGTGATTTTGGTTTGTTTTTTTAATTTATGGAGTTCTAGTTCTACCAGTTATTAATTTGTTTTGAATTCTGTATCTGGTTTCAGTTATTACAGAAATATAATTTTTAGCGATTAGCAGCATCTTCAACAGCTTGGGAAAATTACTTAGCATCTTTAAAAGTTCACGTAAATTTATGGTTTTCTATTCTTATTCTTGCAAAAAGTTTTTGATTCTTTAATCAATTTTTAAATTCTGCCTTTTAGAAAATGGTATCAATGTTAGAACACTGTTATTTGTGATATATACATCACATCTTTTTGATGGGAATACTACAAACCCTCAAAGGTCTCATGCTTCTCTATTCTTATTCTTGCAAGAAAATTTTCTTTTTAACTTTAGATTTCTCTTATCGTTTTTAGATTGGTTTTTCATTGGCACATCTCACTATTTTGATGTTTCGCCGTCTACCCTTTTTTGTACTGTTAAACTGCTGTCTTCATTTACGTTTTCTACATAGGATTGGACAGCATCGTGGACAAAATTTGTCTTGTTTTCTTCTTTAATACTGTCTGTACGTGCTATTTAAACTACTTTATCAAATGCGTCAATTGTGTTTTCTACTGAATTGTCTATCACTAACTTACTATTATATCTAGT
>CAIGRT010185552.1:0-15686 GCA_903798405.1 Fraxinus platypoda
CTTTCATCCAATTGACTCCTAACATACTCAAATATTCATCACGAGGTTCCACATAACTTTTGAGTATTTGCATTTCAGTCCCCAAACTTCGTTTTCTTTTATTTTGGTCCTTGTTCGCTTATTTCTTCCACATTACGCCATATCCATATAATTGTCACCTAAATCAAAATATGAACGTAATGAGTACATTTTGGCATTGATTAATCATACGAGCACATAAAATAAGGAGGAAAAAATATGCATTTTACATTCCTATCACTTTTTCAATCTTTAGTCGGACAATAAGTTATTTCAAATTCATCTTATTGCATTTGTGTTTGAGATAATTTTTAAATCTCTCCATAAAGAAGGGAGTTTCTCAATGATAGTAGTAACTTGAAATGACTCATTCAACTTCATATTTTTGGCTTGTATGTCATGTAGAAGAACCTGTAGCTCTTAGACTTAACTAATGATGGTCTTGGAGTCTATCATCTTGTAGTTGATGATCTTTTCGACAATGAATTTCTTCGTTTCGACATCCTCTGTTTTGTACTTTTTCTCCAAGGATTCACAAAGTTCTTTTACAGAATTCATAGCACTATAAACATCGTAGAGTGTGTTATCCAATCCATATTGGATACTTTTTACACAAGAAGTCCAAGTGCTTCCATGAATCTAACGCAATCATCGACTCTCGATTATTCTCTCCTTTTACGGTAGGAGGATCTTCTATAAGAAACCTTGCCATGTTCAAAGTAGTGAGATTGAACAACATCTTTTGTTTCCATCTCTTGAAATCCACACTGCTGAATTTCTTCGATTTTTCTCTATAGGGTACATGAATAGTTTGAAGCCGTAAAGCCATTAATGAAACCCCACTTGTTATACCATTTGTGTTTTTTCTAGAATTAGTCCCATTAGTATCCATCTATGTTACAAAAATAGAAGTTTAACAAATCAAAATAATGAAAAGAATAGCAACGTATTTTCTATTCAAAAGAACTTAAAGATGAAGAAGAATCGGAATATAACAAGCAAAAACAACAGAAAATTTGTCTTAAACTTGTTGGTGGATGTGTGTGAATTAGCAAATTATATTCTGAAATATTAAACAAAGAAAAACAAAACTAATTATTTGGAAAGAAAGAATGAATTGCATAAATGAAGAATGAAACAAAGAATTTGTAAATCGAGACTAGTGTTTAACACTATCTTTTTAAGACGAATTTGCCTCGCTAAGATGCTCACTGTATATGACAACCGTCTCCCAAGATTCAACGATTTTCGACTTATAGTAGAAGCATGTCAAACGACAAGAAATAACAAACTCGAAATTGAAAAGCACTCTCTATTTTTAAAGAATTTATGATGCAATAAAACTATGATTTTGCAATGGATTGATGTAATCTACAATATATTAAAATGGAAGATTGAGGAGAAACTTTTGAATACCCAATTTACACTTACATATTATATTTTTTGTTAATAATTAATTAATAATATTAATTCAATATGCAATTAAAAAAATCTTTTTTATTTTTTATTTGTCAATAATTCCCCAAATTAATATTTTTAATATTATATTAATTTTTATTAACAGTTTCTATTATAAAAATATAACTTAAATTGCTTCCCTCGATAGATTTATCCAGTCTATAAAAAATAACATCCAAATTTCGTTATTTAAATGGATGTTTCATTTGATTGTTTCACATATATCATAACAACTAAATAATATATTTAATGTAATACAAATAATGCATACAGAATGTTACTATATAATTTGATAAAAATTTATTTTATGTTCTATTTACCCTTATTTAAAAGTTGTTCAAATTGATAGTTACATATGAATCCCCATGATACCTAAGTGTAGATAAAAATGGAATATCAAATAATAGGATAATTATATTCTCACTAAGCCCCTATTTGTCTACCATTATTCCAAAAAATAAAATTGTTTGCTACAGTAAGATTGTCCACCATATATTCACCCAATAAAATATTCTACACACAAACCAATAAAGTTACTTTAATTTTCAACCACACATTCTCCAAAAAATACTATTCCTTACACTAATTTTCTCCCAATAATGGGAGACAAACAAGCTCTAAATTTTTTACTAACTACGCAACATTATAATTGCAATAAACATTTATAATCTTTGCTCATTTTCACACTTAAGTACTCAATTATTTTCCGCTATATTCTTATCATTATATGAAACTGAATAAATTATTATAACATTATAATATATGTTGAAATTCTAAATCATCTACACACAACATTAATGGATTATAAATTCCAATATATAGAAGAAAGATGGTGAGAGTCTGTTGATGATACATTTTTGAATTTCTTGCCAATGGAGAGCATGTGAAAGGGATTGAGATATGATTATTTTTATAATTAATAAGTAATGTAAATAAATGAGAGGGGAGATGCAGAGCTGCTTTGTGTTAGTACATAGACTATATAATAAACAAATTAAGTTAATTATTTATGATATATTAAATATTATATTACGTGAGAATCATTTTTTGAATGATTATAACCTTTTATAATTCAATTATTTCAATAATATTTTACTTTTCGTTTTTCAATATGTATTTAATTTATTTAACTATTTAGTTACCATCAATGTACATGTACATTTGACAGATTCATTTGCCTCTTGTGCTTTCATTAATATATGAATTCCCTATTATTAATTCTCAATTAAGTAATATTCACATTCATTTAATTAATATTTATATTCATTTATGCGTTATTAATTCTTATTATAAGTTAATTATAATTTCACATTAAAGAATGCATTTCATTATTAACGTCCATGTATGCTAATTAACATCTAGTTTTACTTAATTAGAAATTAAATAAATGATTTATCATTCATTGTCACGTATATATTCTCCAGTATTAATTCAAAATTAATTAACATTCACGTATATTCAAATATTACTTTTATAACATTTATAAAACATTTAATAATAACATGACGTTCAACGTTGACTAGTAGCTATAAAAATCAACATTTCTCATTCTAGAACTGTTGTCAATGAAAGCAATTTGTTATTAACTAAAGTTTCTCAAAACTCAAAAATAGCCTAGATGATGTTTATACATGTGAATGTATTCATGTTGGACATTGGAGTTTTGGAGAAGTCGATTTGTGTGAGAAGAATAATGGTTGTTTTGGTTTTTAACGAAATTTTTCATTATGATAAGAAGATAATGAAGTTCTTTTTTCTTTTTATTTCTATTTTTAATTCTTTTGGTAATGTTCATCTAAATGATGAACATAAGCTACTTATAAGTTGATGAGTCTTATGAAGATCTTTTTTTTTTTTCGTTGCAATTAGTTAAGTTTGGTTTGCATTTTAATTTAATTTCTAATATTATGAATTTAGTTGTATGAAATTTCTATTTTAAATTTATCTATTACTGCGAATTATTTTAATTGTATATATACATCTATTAGTGGCGTTCCAAGCATGTGATAGTCCAACAATATTGTCTCATCATATCCATTCAACTCTACATTATTTTTTTATTCATATTTATGAATTTGTAAAGCCATCTTTAGCTGGGCATCTATATGTCGATCTCTTTACACTTCTGTGATTCATTTTTGGCTTGACGATATATATTTTTAATTTTATGGTTTTTATTTAGGTTTATTATTTATTAAACTATGATTTAATAATTACTCTTAGGAGAGATGAGTGGACATTAGTATATGTGCAATTATATTGAACTTTAACAATTATGATTTTGTTGAAACGTGAACATAAGCTATTTTGTATTGATCTTTGACTGATTTTTATATTAAATAAAATCATTTGAGATTTTTTTTCATGTTTACCCAATTTTCGGTGTTAAACAAAATTTGAAATGTTAATTATAATTAGCATATGTCGTTGCATCATATTGATATCTGAACACAATTACATTCTTGATAAAGACACATGTTGCTTGATGTTATATTTGTATGCTATGTCCTATATTTGCTATATAATTTTTTCAACATTGATAAATAACTTACTAAAGTAACATATCAATGCCTTTTTATTTTGTATGCTAGAAACATCACAGATGAATACATGATCATCGAAAACACTAATAGAAACGAGGTCTAATTCATCAATAGATCAACAAAATAAGTCAAGTCGTTAGTTTAATTTGAAAAATATTAACTTTTTCAGTTTTAATAATTGTTAATGTACATTTTTGTTGTCATATCTTAAATTTGTTTTCATATTTGTAGGATTGATGTTACTAAACAAAGATAGCGATTATATTTTTATAAGACAACTGAATGCATTTGAAGAAGAGTGGAATAGAAAAGTATCCATACTTCGAAAATGTTACATTAAGGTCTATAGCAATAAGAACGACGATGTTAAAGTTTTAAAAATTAATTTTGTATGATGGGAGTGTATTATATATTGTCAAAATAAGCCAATACTTTTCTTATAGAAGTTTCACTATTAGACTAATATGTTATTTTTTTTATAATAGTTTTAAGAAAGTAATTTCCAAACTATGTTGTTTAAGGACACAATCGAAAAGTTCTTTCACATGCTTGAGAAAGGCAAAACATACCGACTTCGAAATGGAAAAATAAGAGCAATCAACCCTTATTCAACATTTTTACATTATATACATAATTTCATAAAAAACCTTTTATTCATATATATATGTGTGAATTTTTTATTTATAATAATTTCTTGTATGGATTTTTTTTATTACTCGTAAGTGAAATTTTAGTTTTAAGTAATAACTCGATCGCTCGTTGCGCGCAAGGCGTCTGCTCGAGCAATCTCTTAAATTTGAATTTTCGGAATTAGTTAATTCCAAAATTCCATTTATCAACCTCACTTTTATACTTCAATTTATCATTGGTTTTGTAAATTCAAATATACTACGATTATCTACTCGAGGAGTAGAATGCATTTGTCTATTCATATGTACAAATTGACTACCGGAAACTATCCAAATATTTGATCAAAGTTGATACAAAAATCACTTTTTAATTTTTTTATTAAACCAATTTCAAACAAAATTATGCCTGTAATTTTAATCCATTCCAATCAACTTCTTTAACATTGAATACAGGGTCGAGCACCACATCATCTAGGTCCATTACTTAAGTCGACATGTTACTTTTACACGAGTTCAACCAACACAAGTTACAATAAAATAGAAAATCACGTTTTCATTTTCTGTAAATTGTCTCAATTACATCTTGAGAAATTGTTTCAAGACTTCCACATGAAGCAATTTGCCAAAAACCCTCACGGGAATGCTCTATCTGGACTGGCAGAAACCAAGCAAAGACAGAAAGATTGTAACAACACTGAGCAAAGAAAGAAAAAATAACATCAAACTAATAGAGGGTGACATAGCGAAGACGAAATGAGAAGAGAGGCTGGCGATAGTCAAATAGAGAGGCATCCAGAATTTCTTTGGAGGCAGCGAAAGAAGCTTGGATGATTTAGGGCTTGCTTGCGAGTTTTTTTTCACACGTTTTGATCGATTTTGGGTAGCATCTTTTTGTGGGGATGAGAAAATAGGTGTTTGCTGGTTTTTTTGGACATTGATTTTGGATGGTTTAAAAATCACATAACGAAATAGGCGGGTTTTGACCGTTTTCATATTCTCTTTTAGTTCTACCCTCTATAGCCACTATTTATATCAATCATTGTTATATATCTATCCCTATTAAAATTTTAAAAAATACTATTTTCATCTACATTCCAATATTATCCTTATTAAATTTATTTATTTAAACACTATACATCTACATCATTTTTATATATCTATCATATTCTAAATCTATCCCTATTACAATTTCATTTTTTTTCCCTTAAAAAAACAATGTATTCATCTCCATTACATATAATAGCAACATTTTCACAATTCAATAATTAATTCTATTGATAAAAATTATAAGATGGGATTCCATGAATTATAAACCCCTATAATTACAGTCACCCTCAATGTGACATAGATACTCTATTATTTTATTGAAATCAAACACAATAATTTGAAGGACTTGTAGCATTTATTCCACTAAAAGGGAAAAAATTGGCATTTTGCCGACCACCATAAAAACAAGAAAAAAAGGCAATTCTCTATAAAATATTGAAAAACAAGTCTTCTTTCTGTGCTTGCCTTCTGTGGAACATCAAACACTAGAACTAGTATTCCAAAAAAATTATGCCCCTGTTTTGTGGGAATTAAAATTAGACTTTTAATAGATTTTGATAAAATTTTATGAAATGTACGGTTAAAAAGTTGTGAGATCTATGAAATATGCGGTTAAAATTATTTGTTGACTTTAACTTAGATTAAAACCTAAATTTTAACTGGATTCAACCTACATGAACAATCAAGTTGACATTTATGCAATTTGAATATATTTATAATATGAAGTTCCTCAAAAACAATTGTTATAGTACCATTAGAAAGATGCCATTCTCCATCTCTTACAAATTGTACCACTAAAGTGCACAATGAAACTAGACTAAAAAAAACAGATGAAATAAGAATAAGTAAATTAAAAAAAAAGTACATTCAAAATAAAACGAAACAAAAGACAATGACACTAGAATATAACCATCTAACTTGGGAAAATCCATATTATTTAAACAAGGTATCAAATTCCTATGTCATCAACTCGCTTGGACTCTTGAAGTATCAAACTCATTGCAATTCTTGATGTAAATCCCCTTAGCTCTTGAAACAAGATAAATTTGAAATTGTGTTGGAAAGTACCCAAACTCGTTTCAAATGAAGCTTTAATATATGTATGTTGTAGCTCCAATAATACATGAATTATACCAATAAGATATTGACACATAGAAATTGAATTGAGACATGATGAAGAATAAAGGTTGATCACGAATCTGTTTACTACACACGAAATACTGGACAAAGATCAAAAAATTCTTAGATAAATTCCAAACTCAAAAAGAAAATCATGAAAAGAAAAGATAAACCCAATAGAAAATTCAAACAATTAGGAATGAAATTTTTTACTGATACTGTTTGAATTCAAAAAGCACATTATCAAATAATCCAAACACAAATCAAGAATTCTTCACATAATCAACCCCACAATAAAAGGTAATCCTTACTTTTTCTAAAGTCTTTGTCATATATTGCTATGTCCGCATGTATTTGTTTTAATGGCGTCTCTTCCATTGTTTTTATGGCTTTAATTGAAGAGGATATTTTATGGCTATTAGGGTTTTAGTTAACATAAATTCTAAAACAATATAAAATTATCCAAAAAAATGAAATGAAATAAATGTTAGCGGATGAATTTAGTTTTACATACGTCTATTTAAGTAAATGTACATAAAATTAAAAATATAATATAATTTTTTTTTAAAAAAAGTGTTTATATATAGCGGCTCCCTAAAATAGTTATTCCCATATAATATATTTTATTCAAGAAAAACTTGTATATAATAATACATGAACTAAAAAACATATTTATAAGCAAAAAAATAATAATTTTATAATTAAAAAGTTTATTATAAGTAAAAAATCACTTATAAGATAAAATATTACTTTTGCGTAATTTTTTTATAAAGTAAAAATAATATTAATATGACAAAAATTCACTTATAAAATATAAAAAATTATTAATAAGTAAAAAAACTCATTTATGTGGAAAAATTATTTAAAAGTACAACATTAACATTTCAAGTAAATATTTAATTTTGAAGTTAAATATTAACTTATATATCAAAAATTGTTTATAAATAAATTATTACTTATGAGTAAAAAAATTCATACAAGAAATTTTATACTTAAAATTTCACTAAGGTCTATATATGTAATTTTATTCTTTTGAAAAACTTTCACAATCTTATTATCCATCAAGCATTGGTTGACTATTTTAAAAATCCCTATTAAAGTAACTTAAAATCGATGTGCTCATAAATGATTTACTGGTATCCCAAAACTCCCAAGCAGGCCCTTAGGGTTCTTGTGACTTAATTTCACACTTTTATTTATTTGAGCCGGTCGGTTCACATTTATATGTGTGATTGAAACATTAATAAAAGTTGTGAATCTCATGAAATATGTGATTGAAAATAAAATTGGAGAAAAAAGAATTATAAAAAATGAGGGCTAAACAAAGACAAATGAAAACTTGCAAAATATGGTATATAATCTGTAAATACACCATAAATGCAAGGTGTATTTTTAAATTTCTCTTAGGTAAATTAAGAAACTCAATTTTAATAAATAAGAAAACATATCTCATACATTTTTCCCAACAAAGGCCAATCCCCGTAATCAGGGAAACACAAGATGGTCCACTCTATAGTTTTAACATATTAGATAGTATGAATTGTCTAGGATTAATGAAGAAAAAAGTTTTTTTTTTTTAAAAGTCATGTATTTATTTAAACACTACTTTATTATCTTATTATTTTGGAGGGTCGAAGAGAATAAAATAATCAGAGAATTATTGACTCGTCATATTAAGAACCTTGTTTGTTTCTATTTTGGGTCATCATAATATTTTGAGAAGTCTCAACTTGTTATTTAAAAAATATTTCATAGTTACCATTTTAATAATTTCTTTCTACATTGTTCGATAGCTTTTCCAGTATCTTGCTGGAAATGTCACTTTTCTTTATTTTTGTTTGGGTTGTCTATATTTGTGCAAGGTAGGCCAATCTAAAGAAATCTTTAGTGTTAATTTATTGTTAATTTGAAATGATTTGAGTTATGAAAAGTATTTAATAAAATTTCTTTTGCAACGGTTCAGGACTTATTGAGTGCTAGCACATAGACACCATAGTCGTCGTATAATGTGATGAAATTTAGATGAAATATTTCAAATATGAAAATATGGGCCAAACATAAAATCTAATTTTAAATCTCGTTGCTATTCATTTATGAAAAAGTCTGACGTATCTAATTTTTAATATCAAAATAGATAGAATAACGGTCTTTATTACTACACGCCTTTACATAAATCTAGTATATGTAGAACGAAACATGTTGAAGATGATATTTACATAAATAAACACTGGTTTAGTGAATTCTTCTCATAAGTTCCTGGTGCACTTAATGCAAAAATGAGTCCCTATTAATCCTAGTAATTATAATTTTGTAATCCATGGTCAAGTTCACATTGATTGTTTTCTTAGTTGTCCCACTTCCAAAATTTGACACTAACAATTTGAGGGTATCAAAATCAATATGAAGTGTCAAAATTTTAATTTCTAGATAGCAAACCAAAAGAGTAGATCTAAACTTCACTTGATCATGTCATCTCTCTCTTCCTTTTCCCACAATGTTTTATCTTATCCTTGTTATTACTTATGCTCTAGCTCTTCTTTCCAAAGGGAGTAGAAGAATCTTTCACTCCAATGAGTTGGTCTGGACATTCTTGATTCTTCCAGGAACTTTTTCACACACATCTATACTGTTCTTGGTATAGAGAGAGAGAGAGAGAGAAGCCACATCCGCATTATAGAAATTGAGTTGTTTGATCGTACTGATGATGGAAAAAAAAAGTTAAAATTTTATTAATTGTACATAATACTTTATACTAATAAATTCGATGGATTAAAACGAGTAAAACTAATAAGTGATAGGAAAGGCTAAGCCTCCGTATTCTAAATCAATTTATAAATTATTTATGAACCCCATGCCACTAAACATAAAATTCAGTTAGGTTGGATCAATATGAAACTATCTATCAATTAATTAAATTAAGAGTAAAAATAAATGTTCACTAGACTTGAAAGAAATCTGAATTGGGCTATTAGTGTTGTTGTTGTTGTTCAATGAAGTGACACACTTCGACGTTGATTACCACACCAGCATGCTGTTAAGGATAGCAGCAACTTTATACTTACCTCCTAATTTTACTAGTGAGAATGGGCAGCTTGACTTACATTGACACAAATTATGAGTTTGTGACCAGTTGCTACTAGTTCGATGACCACCCGCAAATTTTATTTCTAGTTTAATATGCACCAAAAACATGCCCGTAGAGTGATATAGAATAAAAAAATTGAACTTTGTCAGTTGGGGACCTCTTTGGTTTGATGCATATGTCGCCAGTCTATCTTCTTATGGTCCTTATTCATCCACAATCTAGTTCTTCCACTCCCTGCCTCTCTATATATCATCTATTATTATTCGCATCGTTCCACCATATTCTTCTTCAACAAAACTTATCTCAATACTAGAAAGATAATGGCCAATAATTCTAAGCATTCCAAACTTTGTCTGCTTCTCCTCTACTTGTTTTCTGCAGCATTACTTGTACAAGGTATTCGGTATTCCCAAAAATTTATGTCACCAAGTGATCATTTTCATACTTCGTTGGGTTCATTTCTTTACTAAGAATATAATAGCCAATAAAATTAAACACCCCAAATTTTATTTGCACTTCCTCTACTTGTTTTCTGAAGCATTACTTGTACAAGGTCATCTTCTGGAATAGCTATAAGCCTCTGCGTTTCTCTATTTGCTTAGTGTGTTTAATTTGTATCATCATTACTTGTTTATTAATAGTTTGTGCCTTCCTTTTCTTCTTTTCCCTTATATAACAGAAAACTAGCCATATGCCCAATAAATTTTGAGTTGCTACATGATTAGCAACTTGTTCCATTAATTTCTATCCTGAGAAGATAATAATAATCACCACCACATCATCAGCTCCTAGTCTAGTTGTCTTGTGCTGCATTATTTATACAAGGTCATCTTTAGACATAATTAGTAGCCTGCTTTCTCTATTAATTTGTGTTTTTAGATGCCCTTGTTTACTTAATTCAGTGAAACTCTTTTCTAATGTAATTCTTCAAATACATGCTTGTCAAGTTAAATGAAGATGAAGACAACAAAACTTCTATAAGCTAATCCAAACAGGATATCGAGAGTATGTCTGATATGCTCGACTTGGTTGCATTGAATAGGATAAAAAAAACGAAGCCATGACAAAATTTGGTAGTAGTCATGTCTAAGAGTCGAGCATACCAAACATGTCAAGATTGTGCAAATAAGATATTTAAGTGACCAGACTCTTACTGCATGTAATTCCTTCCAAATGCTATAAGTTGTATAATATTTTTGTCTTTGGAACTAAACTACTTGTGTTTGTGTCGTTATTCATACCATTATAGGTGCCACAGGGTCCAGAATTCAAATGCAATTTCCACATCATCAAAGAGCCTATCGTAGTTTATCATCAGCAGGAGAGGTAAACTTGAAGGTGATAGAAAATCATGCATAAACATTATTCCAATGTAGAATGAGATGTCCTCTGAAACAAGTTAATTTATCCATTATAGTTAAACATGTAGGATTTATATTCAAGAAGATCATTGATTGGATCAGTGGCGCCTACTTGCACGTATAATGAATGCAGAGGGTGCAAGTACAAGTGCTTAGCCGAGCAAGTTCCAGTCGAAGGGAATGACCCAATGAACAGTCCGTACCACTACAAATGTGTGTGCCATAGGTGATATTTCGTGTAAACCAACACTTTTGGTACGCGCCATTGGACAATACGTTATATTTTAGCTACAATATGATGTCCAGTATTATACAGTCGAGTCGAGTCGAGTAACTATCTTGAATTATGATTCATGTTCCCGAAAATATATTTCGAATTAAAATCACCGCAAGTGTACGGTTCGTTAACAAGTAATAAAATTGATTTTGAGTCCAAGTATCGTCCTACAGAGATTGATTGGTTCAAGTTTAAATATTCCCGACCTTAACCGAAACAAGGATAATATGATGTGCTTATAACTGAATTATATCTAACTTAACCTACTTATGCAATTATGAATGAATTAACTAAATTAAATGCAAATTATGTTGAAAGCAAGTTAATGTGTTTTAATGAATGACAAACGCACTAGGATCCTGAATTCTCATGTAATAATCAATTTTAATCTTAGTTTTACACATTGACAACACGATTGAATTTGACGAATCAATGTTCCTAGTTTATTTAACAATCTCTCTCAAGTAATGTTAAACCTACGTTTATATATGACCCAACTATATTTCTATGATGAGTGCGAACATATAAAAGTGCATGAATTTTTATGAATATTTAAAGATTCACATAAGGCATAGCGGCATATTTTTATCCCCTATCGGACCCTATGACAATTTATATATATCGAACCTATTTTCCTTCTTTCGAATGCATAAAATAGGCCACTAAATACACACAACTAACGTGCACAATAATTGTGGACAAAAGAAAATCATATAAATTATTCAATATCCAAAAACGTGTTTTTAATGTCAAACATATAAAACTAAAGATTAAAACTCATATTACATGGTTCATCGTTCTCCTAGTACATAGAAAACTAGCCCAACATGTTATGAAAGAGAAAACAAAAAGAATATGGCCAATTTATCCTTCTTTCTTTTCCAATTGCTTAGAAACTGGTCCAAAACTGAAATAAGATAAAATTCACCTAAATTAAGTAAAATGCAATAATAAAATGATACAAAAACTTAAGAATATGGCCTTAATAAGTGCACAAAAATGGACTTATCAGTTCATATTATAGGAATATGCTAGAGAATTAAGTCTTCCTTTTGTTTTCTACACTGTTTTTGTCACTAAAACTAGTTAGATTGTGCCATTCTTGATTCAAGATGCCACATTGTATGAATTTTTGGATTGAGTTATTATTCAATGTTTTGTTGTAAACAGCATCTTTATGTATTTATTTCTTCAACCTTTTGCTTTGATTGTTACTGCACCAGATGCAGAGATAGATTTTAGGTCAGATGATAGCAGTCCAAGAGAAGAATTTTTTTGAGAGTACAAGTTTCTACTTTCTTCCCGGTATTAAGATTTGGTTCTATCTTAAAAGGTCAACTTTATTAAGAGGAGTAGTCCAAACCCTTATAAATTGGTCTATGTTTTCATAGTTATTCAATGTGGGATTTTATTCGTTATCATGTCCCGCAAGATGGTGGCTTATTTGAGCAAACCAATCTTGAAATTCGTATGCTAATTTTTTGAGTTTTAATCAAATCGAATTGCTCATTGAAGTTTAATGGACTTTGATACCATATTAAGACTTGGAGTTCTACATTATCTTTTTTATTGATTGAAACTGTGCATATTTCAAGTATCTAAAGAAATAATGAATCCAATCTAAACGTGATGGAGTGTGTTAAACAAGTAGTGATAGGCATTATCATTCTCAAGCCATCAATTGATATAGTAGTTAAGCAAGCCACGAATTTAATTCTCAATGAACACAATCAAAGTGTAACATATGTTTATGTAACTATTGGTCAAAAATCGTAGTGTGGCTCAAGTAGTAACTATCTCCGAGTACGAAAATAGTGGGATGGAAAAGCTCCGCACTTTTCACCTCACTAACAACTTAGGGTGTGTTTGTCTCCCATTATTGGAAGAAAAACAGAGTAATGACTAGTATTTTTTGGAGAATGTGTGGTTAAAATTTAAAGTAACTTTATTGATTTGTGTGTAGAATATTTTATTGGGTGAATGTGTGGTGGAGAATCTTACTATAGTAAACAATTTTTTGCAATAATGGTAGACAAACATGGGCTTAAACTATTATGGTACAACAAATTCTTGANTTGGAGAATGTGTGGTTGAAATTTAAAGTAACTTTATTGATTTGTTTGTAGAATATTTTATTGTGTTACTGTGTGGTGGAGAATCTTACTATAGTAAACAATTTTTTGGAATAATGGTAGACAAACATGGGCTTAAACTATTATGGTTCAACAAATTCTTGAACTATCATGTTCAAACATTTTTGGGAACATGAAAGAACAAATATACCCACAAATTAACAATTTCGAGCTTGTTTTCTTTCAAGAATGGCTTAGTATTTGAAGATCCAATTGTGAGTTTTGGCCATGAGAAATTTAAAAGGGTTTAAGAGTAAGAAAAGTATAAGATCCACTGCAAGTGGTACATGAAAGTGGTCCCAAAATTGTTCTTGAACCTCGCGTAGATGACATGGACAGTCTTGTTTGAATCTACTTACTTCTCACTAAATGGCAAAATTCAATTAATTAGGACAAATATATCAATATAGCATGCAGGACCCATTTTCAGTGCGGTCCTCCAATTTGTTTTAGGAATCTCCTGGTTTCAACTTTAAGTTGAACATGTAATCATATTTATATCATTGGTAGGTAGTCCCAATCAGCTTTGGTTTCGTAAGAGGGCCAATCTCGCCTGATAGGTGTTGAAACATCGTCAGACGGAAAAAACATCAACATTTGCTAAACGGTGAAAAGCAGTACCAGCTCCTAGTGACTCGTTAGATCGTTATGTTTTTCATAAAAAAAAATTGTTGTCTATATGAGTTTTTAAAATATTTTTATTTAGCACAATAGTGCTAAGAACCAATCGATGTATTATAGGCATTGGACTTTGGTGTCACATACATTGGTGCTTAGCATCACTGAGACTAAATAACTCTACTCATTCTTTTTTGCTATTCATTTTAGTGTTATTATTACGTCTACAGAAAATTGCAGAAATAGTCCTCACCTTATAGCACTTGTAGCAATTTGTTCCCCCAAACCTTTTAGCCTCTTCAGACTTCTTTGGGGTGATGCCTCTCTAGGGGAATGCATCTTTGTGCCTCTTCAATGATATGAACCTCATCATGTCTTTGCCTCCTCTTCAATCTAAGGTGTCGAGAAGAGGCCCCCTTGGCTATGTGAAATGTCCCTCTGCTCCGAGGTGGCTGATGTTGAGCCTTGATGTCTTATGCTAATTGTACAATTTGACACTTGGGAAAGTGTGCAAAATTGACTAATTCGACATGCCTACAAAAGTGGTGTCACATCATCATTTTTATCTTGGGCAGAGTGAAAGGCTGCAGAACTATTTCTCTAAGCGATTGACATCCTAGGACTTGATTGGTGAGCAATTGGATTTGGGTAACAACCTCATCCTAACGGTCTCTTCCACTCACCACGTGGTCCATTAAGTCTGTGTTCGACACTTATTTTGGATAAAAAAAATGAATTTTGGAATAGTAATTAATGAAAGAATGTATAGTTGAAAATGTGTAGTTGAAATGAAGACAGAAAAAAAAATGAGAATGCGAAAGAGTGTCAAACAAGACCCAAAAGGTAAGCACAAATTGGTAATGCTCACTCTAGAAATATAATCTGGACTCCCAATTTATTTATTTATTTTTATTTTTATTTATTTATTTATTTGTGTTTTCTCCGAACCAAGTTTAGTGTTTGATATTTGACTTGAGCGTCAAAGTGAATATGATTGTGGCATCCCCTTTGTTTGGAAGCTATAGTTAGCACCTCTAATGCATGTATCCTAATGTGTTGGTAAGTGGAGGGAGAGGAGTTGGGATTTGTTCATTTTGTTGTGTGACCCAGATTGGAGGTCAACAATTTCTATTCAACTTGACTTTAAAATTTCACATGGCTCACATGTTCTCAATTTTAAGGGTAAAATGGGCTTCACAGTACTGGAAATGTATAACCCAAGGATGATTATATTGCCACAAAGACTTCTATTTTTTACACCACACTTTTAAAAATCCTTCATATTTACAAACATGGTCATAAGTAAAATCTCATAAATAGACACATCTTTGTTTGTTCCACCACACCACAACTCCACCTAGGGCTGGGCAAAATGTCCCAACCGAACCGAACCGAACCG